>JANAVB010023205.1:157500-220500 GCA_029216955.1 Iris pallida
CACAATACACATTGAACAAGGAAGATAGATTAATAATCTGCAAGTGGATATCTACTTTAAGATTTCTCGACGGCTATGTGTCGAATTGTCTAGATGCGTTGATCTCAATGAACTCAAGCTAACGGAAATGAAGAGTCACGACTGCCACGTGTTTATGGAAAGAGATGAAGGAGCAGATCTCTAAGGGATGTTATAGAGTCAACCCGAAGGAGGCCAAAGAGATGAAGGACCAGATCAACGAACTGAAGTCTCTGGGATTCATTCGAGACAGAGCTTCACCCTGGGGAGCACCTGTCTTGTTTGTGCCCAAGAAGGATGGAACGGTGAGGATGTGCATCGACTACCGGGCGCTGAACAATGTCACAATCAAGAACAAGTACCCTCTGCCCCGGATCGATGACTTATTTGACCAGTTGAGTGGAGCCAAGGTGTTTTCCAAGATTGATCTCAGGTCTGGCTATCATCAGATCAAGGTCAAGAAGGAAGATATTCCCAAGACGGCATTCAACACCAAGTATGGGCAGTTTGAATTCTTGGTCATGCCGTTTGGTCTGACGAATGCTCCTGCTGTGTTCATGAACCTTATGAACAAGGTTTTCCATGAATACTTAGACCAGTTTGTCGTCGTTTTCATTGATGACATACTGATCTATTCGAAGACGAAGGAGGAGCACGAAGAGCACCTCAGGAAAGTTCTAGAAACTTTGAGGAAGGAGAAGCTGTACGGTAAGCTATCCAAGTGTGAATTCTTTCTAGACAAAGTAGATTTTCTTGGCCATGTTGTCACAGGAGAAGGAATTTCTGTGGATCCTAAGAAGATAGCTGCTGTGGAGAAGTGGCCTACCCCAAGCTCAGTTGCTGACATCAGAAGTTTCTTGGGCTTGGCGGGCTACTACCGGAAGTTTGTGAAGGATTTTGCTAGAATTGCTGAACCAATGACGAAGCTGACTCGAAAGAATGAGAAATTCATCTGGACGGAGGACTGTCAAGCAGCGTTTGAGGAGTTGAAGAAGAGGCTCACTACTGCACCAATCCTTGCGCTACCCGCAGGATCCGGTGGTTTCACAATCTATAGTGACGCCTCAGGCAAAGGACTGGGTTGCGTTCTTCAACAACATGGGAAAGTGATTGCTTAAAATCTAGGCAATTACGGACTCATGAGAAGAACTATCCCACTCATGATCTGGAGCTTGCTGCAGTGATCTTTGCGTTGAAGCTTTGGAAACATTATCTCTATGGAGAGAGAGTGGAAATATACACAGATCATAAAAGTCTGAAGTATGTTTTCACTCAGAAAGAGTTAAACATGAGGCAAAGGAGATGGTTAGAGTTAATGAAGGACTTTGACATCGACCTGCAATACCACCCGGGTAAGGCTAATGTGGTTGCTGATGCACTTAGTCGATACCCAGTGGCGATGTTCTTAACCAAGGAGAGGCACCTGTTGGAGGACATCGAGAAGCTTGAACTGGAGATTGTACTGCCTGGACGGAAGGAATTGGATGCTGATTCTGTAATGATGAAGTTGCAAGTGAGCTCGTACCTGATGGACAAAGTCAAGGAGACGCAATTTCAAGACGAGGCACTTTGCAAGCTGAGAGATCAAGTGTTACCAGGAACACTGGAGGGTTTCTCAATCGCCAGCGATGGAGCTCTGAAGAATGGTACGAGGCTTTGTGTACCGACTGGTGAATTAAGAAATGAGTTGATGAAGGAAGCGCATCAGTCTCAATATTCCATACATCCTGGAGCCAATAAGATGTATCGGGATATGCGCACTATTGTCTGGTGGAGTAGAATGAAGAAAGATGTCACCAGGTATGTCGCTAGATGCTTGATCTGTCAACAAGTGAAGGCTAGCAGACAGAGGCCTGCAGGACTTCTACAACCGCTGGACATTCCAGAATGGAAGTGGGAACACATCACGATGGATTTCGTGTCAGGACTGCCTCGTTCCCAAGGAGGGAAGGATGCCATCTGGGTAATTGTGGATCGACTAACCAAGTCAGCTCACTTTATCCCCTTCAAAGTTGGTTTATCCACTGAGAAGTTGGCAGCATTGTACATGCGGCATATCTACCGGATTCATGGAGTACCGGTAAGCATTGTATCTGACCGAGACACTCGTTTTACCTCACATTTTTGGAAAAGCTTGCATGACAGCTTGGGAACTCAGTTGAAGTTCAGCACGGCTTATCATCCCCAGACAGATGGGCAATCTGAGAGGACTATTCAGACACTTGAATATATGCTGCGAGCTTGTGTTTTGGAATTTGGAGGATCGTGGGAAGACCATCTGCACTTGGTAGAGTTTTCTTACAATAACAGCTACCAAGCCAGTATTGGTATGACCCCGTTTGAAGCGCTTTATGGACGTCGTTGCCGTACACCATTGGCATGGGACGACGTTGGTGAAAGAGTACTGCTGGGTCCAGAAATGGTGACTGACGCAGTAGAGAAGGTGAAGTTTATCAGAGACAGACTCAGAATTGCTCAAGACAGACAGAAGCACTGGGCAGATAGCAGTCGTCGACCACTGGCATTTGAAGAAGGAGATAAGGTCTTCGTGAAGATTTCTCCTACCAGAGGTACAATCAGATTTGGCAGAGCTGGGAAGCTAAGTCCCAGGTACATTGGTCCGTTTGAAGTTCTGAGCCGGATTGGAGAAGTGGCATATAGGTTAGCTCTACCAGCTAATCTAGAAGGCGTGCACAACGTCTTCCATGTTTCACAGCTCAGAGAATATGTACCTGATGAGAGTCACATTGTAGACCATTCCGAGTTGGAGATCGGACCGAGTCTCACTATACCAGAGAAGCCAGTGGCGATCTTGGACCGAGGCGAGAAGAAGACCAGAACCTCGGTGACTCCTATAGTCAGAGTTATGTGGAGGCACGATTCCCCAGGCGAGTCTACCTGGAAGCGAGAAGATGAGATGCGGGAGAAATACCCGTACTTGTTTGAGACCTGAGGTAATTCCTAACCCTATCTCTTTAAATTTCGAGGACGAAATTTTATAAGGAGGGAAGGTTGTGAAACCCATAGTTTTTAGTTTGCAAAATTATTATTTTTTTTTCTTTAAATCTTTAGTTGTTAAATAAAATTTTATAAGAATAATGTTAAATGTTGATTAAGAATAATTAGTTAATATTGATATTATTTTATTTAGTGTAAAAAATTATTTTTAAAAAAATAATAATTTAACTGGGACTTTTGTATGACAACCCAGACCTAACCAAATTTTGATTCGAAATATTTTAAAGTAAATTATGAAATATTAATTATATTTTTAAATACCATATTTATTGATATTAGGCTAAAATTCTTTGCCATATTAAATATTTAAACCCAATTCTTTAAAAACTATTTTTCAAATTCTTCCCATTTTAGGCTGTATTTGAAAGCCCAATTTTAAGCCTATTTTTAATAAACCCTTTTAGTGCAAACCCAATAAGAATCCTATAACCCATGGCCCATAAGCCAACCCATTATTATTTATTTTTTTTCTTTCTTGCTGTAACCATAAGAGAAAGGAATGAATAATTTCATTCATTTTCGGTTTGGGGCTTTTCCTTTCCTTCCCGACTCAACGGCTAACCCCTGGCCTTCCCCCGCCGGCCGGCCATTAAGCTGGAGGACTCCTCTCCTCCCCAAAGTTGGTAACTTCCAACTTCACTTTTCTATAAAAACCCTCTCATTCACCCTCACTTCATCCACCATATTTTTTCCCAACCAAACCCTTTTCCCGTGCCCGAGCTCCGCCTGGACTGCGCCCTTCCGGCGAGACTTGGCCGACCATACCGCGAATTTAGCGCCACCTTCTTCGTCCGCACGGTCCTGCCAGGCCGATCCCGGCAGCCCCGACCGGCGCCGCTTCCCGCGTCACCACCGACGAACCCGTCACCGCGCCCTGCCGCCGCCTCTGGCCGGCGCCGACCCCGTTCGTTCCGTGTGTGTTCCGTCGTTCGATCCCGAAGCTTCCCTACGTTGTTCCGTCCGTTTCCCGGTGCTGACTCGTGTCGTTCCTGTTCTGAGTTCCATTTCGGTTCAAGTTGTCGATTGGGTAACCTCTAATCCTGTATTTAAATTTCGTAGTCTATGATGAACACTGGTCCTACAGATTCCTTATGGAATTTGGTTTCGGTAACGTAATGACTACGTTACTATCTCGGCTTTTCCGAGTTCTTCGGGAAAATTATTTTGGTTGCTGGTTTGTTTCTGAGAAATATTTTGGACAGAACAATAATCTGTGAAATCTTCGGGTTTCCAATAAATTTTCGGAAACATTTTTGGAGATTAAATTTAAATCATGAGTTGGTTTAGTTGGTTTATTTTGGGTTTCTTGAGTTCTGTTGGAATTTTGGAGATGTTTCTCTTAGGGAATTTGGATTTGGAATGGTTTCGAGTTTTCGGAAATTCCGTTATTGTATCAGAAATGTTGTGTTGGCTTTGGAAAAAATATATATATATGAATTTCGGGTTTCGGGAGTTATTCTGCAGATTTACGGAGCATTTCCCAGTTTTTGGGTTGACCAAAAACAGAGGGAGTGCTGCCGAAATTTTTAGAAAATTATAAAAATAATGATTTTCAAATGATTTTCGGATAATATTATATTTTTTTGGGCGATGACCATATTGGTCAATGGGCCCCAGTGAAATGCAAACGCACCGGTTCGTCCGGACGTTGAGGCAGAGTAGCTGATTGTGATGATTGGACCAGAGTCTGAGACTCATACTACTTTTACAATTTTATTTAGAATTTATTATGGATAATATTTTAGGCGATTTAAGGGACTAACTTATTTTCCTCTTATTTTAATTCGTGTATCAATTTGTAAGGGCATAAGCCATTCATTTATTTTCTGCAAAAGTTTGTAATCAGTAGGAACAATAAATTTGTGATTTCTGGGATTGAGTAAACGCGTAGGATTAATCAATATTATTATTAATTATTAATTGATAATTCACGATTTTCTCATTTTAAGAAAAGAAATTATATTTTTACATATAATTATAAAACACCAATCTTTTTCCCAATAAGTTAATAAAATACCAAGTTTTATATTCAATTGAAAATTACAAGTTTTCCCGAAAAACCTAAATTGAATTTCTAAATTTAAACTCATTAGTAAACGTTGTGATGTTGTGTTAGCTAGCTAATAACTAAAATAGACTAGGAAAGACAAATAGAGATTGCAACTAGATTTTTCTGGTATTTGTATTTCTGAGTTAGTTCCCCGGAATGTAGGAATTCAAGGAAGAACGTGACCTTTCGAATCCCGAAGTTCAAATCTCGACCAATTGAAATTCAAGGCAAGTACGGTTGTGTTAATTTCAGTTTAATTAATATTA
The DNA here is from genome assembly GCA_029216955.1 of Iris pallida. NCBI lineage: Eukaryota > Viridiplantae > Streptophyta > Magnoliopsida > Asparagales > Iridaceae > Iris > Iris pallida. Next base: position 162,853 of record JANAVB010023205.1, read on the forward strand.
GAATTCTGCATGTTAAATACACAATTGTTACACGTACTCTCTCCTAGAGTAATATTGAATCATTGCATCGGGATAATGGGGAGTAGCGTAGTTATCTATGATCAAAGCCAAATAGTTAATGAATGTGCGAGCTTACCCCTCTTCACACGGGGTTAGGCCGGACCGTATCAATAGGATACAATTGAATCATCCTAAACCGGTCATAGATACTGCTTACTCAAATCACAATTGTTTTATAGTTGAAAATTATTGTTTCAAAATTATTTAATATTGCAAGTTTCTATTTATTATGCAAATTGTTATTTTTCATAATTGTACTTGCTCCTTTCCTGACTGGATACCCCACCCCCAATAGGTCCTATTGATGACTCAGAGCTACTGATTAGTAGCTATTACGACCCAGAGCTGTATCCTGCTATGCTTCCAGAGGAGGTTCCTGATGTTGATGATGATATTTCTGCTTAGATGGAGATTTGTTGTCTTTATTTAAATTAATGTTATTTTAAAAGTGGTGAACTCTTTTGTAATGAACAAGTTTATTTTTATCGTTAAATAAAATATTGTGGCAATTATAAATTCAAATGTTGTTGATTGTACCTGCATATGGAATACAGCTTACTGCCGCCGTCTCAACAACGGTGCAGGCTGGGCATGATCCGAGTCGACCCAAGAAATTGGGATCGGGTCGTGACAATTACTGCCATTGCGTTGAGAGAGTTGTTGCCTTCTTCTGTATGGGTTCCGTTGGCCGAGCTATCTACACTCTTCAAGGATATCTGTTCAACTATGTTGACGGTGCAACACATGGTTGAACTTGAGGAGAAGATTGTCTTAACAATTTGCAAGTTAGAGAAAATATTTCCTCCGGACTTCTTCGACAGCATGGAGCATCTACCGATTCATCTAGCATATGAAGTCCGTGTCGGTGCACCTGTTCATTATCGATGGATGTACCCATTTGAGAGGTACATAAAAATCGATATAATTTAAGTTGAATTTTATTTTTAACTACACTGATAATTTGTCTCTCTAGATACCTACACCACTTAAAGAAGAAAGTTGGTAACAAGGCTCATATAGAGGCTTCGATATGCGAAGCATATCTTATTGAGGAGGTATCAAACTTCTACTCCATTTATTTCGATACTCATGTTAAGACAAATCGAAATAGACTTCAAAGGAATAACGAGGATGTTGAGGATGGAGGTATATTCAATGTAAGGGGCAAGCCTATTGAGGCTAGTAAGAAACGGTGGTTGACTTACGATGAGTATGATGCCGCTCACTGATATGTCTTGTTAAATTGTGACATACAAGAAGTGAAAGATTTGGAGAAGTAAGTGACTACACTTACACTCGTTATAATCTCTAATTTGGTGAAGTAACTGACTACACTTATTCTTACTCTCTAACAGTGTATTTAAAGATGAAGTCCAAATGAGGATACCCGATATTACCGATGAAGGACTTCAAAGAGAGGTTGATTGTACCTTTCCATCCTGGTTTCGCAAATACGTAAGTAACTGAGATAATAATTTATGTGGCTACTATTAAAATATATGCATCTAAAATATTTAAATTATCAATATTTGTTTACAGGTTTTATTGCCTGAAATAACACTCACAAATGATAGTATTCGTTATTTGGCATTGGGACCGAAGAAGCATGCAAAGACTTGGCCAGGTAATGTCGTTAATGGCTTCAAGTTTAAGGCAACTCAGAATGCTATAAATGGTGAATTTCTCAATAACGGCTTCAGTACCAAGGATTCTGGTATTTGCATAAGACGCACCATCTATGATGACGAGCCAGACTTTGACTATTATGGAGTACTTCGGGATATTATAGATTTACAATATATAGTACCCCATATGATATGTATATTGTGATGTTCAAATGTGAGTGGTTCGATACGACACCAAATATCGGTTGGAGAGTCGATAAACAATTTGGATTCGTCGATATAAATCATCGTAGGAGGTATAGAGGGTCCGACACGTTTGCGATAGCAAGTCAGGCTGTTCAAGTCTACTATACAAGCTACCCAAGGTGTCGTAGAGATCGATTTGACTGGTAGGCAATATGCAAGATTAAATCTAGAAATACATTCAACGTTGGAGACCCAGCGTACCAAGAGGACCAGATCGAAAAGTCCCAATACTTGGTACAACATTCGGATACCATGGATGTTGAAAATATTATTGAGGAAAATAGAAGGAAGGAAGAGGTTGATACACAAGACTTAGCTGTCAACCAGGGAAGAAAGAGACGTCTTGTTCCAACTATTGAGGATGAGGAAGAAGAAGAAGAAGAAGAAGAAGAACTTGATGAGGATGAGGATACAGATGAAGTCGATGATGAGGATGAGGATGAGGATGAGGATGAGGACGAAGCCGAGGACGAGGACGAAGACGATGACGATGACGATGATTAGATTAAATATCAGTATATATTAAAAACACTTACAATTATGTGATTTTAGTTTGACATCATAAAAATACTTATAACTAACTTATATGAATTCAGTTTAAACTTCTGCATATTCTTGTTGCAGATGGCACTCATAGTTGTTCTTGTATATGCGGCGTCACTCGTCGCCCTGCTGATGGCTAGCACTCGTCGTGCTAGTGGTGCGGGCCGTGGTGGTGTTGGTGGTACTGGCCGTGGTGGTGGTGGTGGTCGTGGTCGTGGTCGCATTCAGCCTTTCCGGACGATGTCCCCATCTAGCGAGCCCGATCCGGAGAGTACCCCGGGCACAGACTCATCCCGCCGTCGATCTACACAGGGGCTATAGACACATTCGTCGATGGGGTCTCCATCCGCTAGCGGATCCACCAACGGAACCACAAGTGGATCCACCAGCGGTTGAGCGACAGTGGGCCCCGGAGTACCCCCACATTCAGTTACATCTGGTGACTGGCGAGTACATGCGCGGAGTCGCGGATCCTCCGACGCCACCAGAGAGGCCGATGGGCGAGTTCCGACGAGCGCTATGGCCTGCGGGTGAAGCTGTAGCACCCAGTTTCTAAAATGAGGGTAATTTTGAAATTTTGTAATTATAATAATTTAATAATGATATTTAAACCATGTTATGATTTTTGGTGATTTTTAATTATTTTAAAACTATTTAAAATGTTGAATTATGATTTTGATGGTTAACTAGTGTAATCCTAGAGACTGCATGACCTAGAGACTAACCATGACCATGAGGACCTAACCATGTGATTAGGATGACTAAATGTGACTTTTTAGCCTAAGGGTATTTTGGTCATTTTTTGACTTATTAATGAAAATGAATTTTGATTAATTAGTATTGTGCTAATTGAATTGTTAGAGACTAACCTAGTTTTGACTAAACCTAGATGTTAATGATGCTCATGGATGTTTAGTTAGAAGGTTAGAGACTTAATGGTTAAGTTAGATTAACAATATCTAGATATTTCATAGTAGGATATTTACCCCTTAGGATATTTGTGAAAAAGAAAGCCTTATGACTAGTTGAACCAATAGGAAGGCTTAGAATTGGGCGGACAACTCCTAGCCCCTCATATACATGAAAAACTAACCCTAATTCATCTAATGACCATCCATCAAGTGCCCCCTCCCTTCCTATAAAGAATTCTTAAGAAAACCCTTGCCTCTTTTTACCTCTACATAGAATCCTAAGTGATCTTCCCCAAATTAGAGAGCTTCCCTCTTTGATTTGATTTCCTTTCCCTCACATTCCTCCATCCAAACTTCTCCTAATCCATCCCACACCATCAATGAAGGATTCTATACAAGAATTTGGGCAAGGTGCAAAGGGAGGTGTCCTTTTGGATAGATCTTCGTATCGGAACCGTGTCCTAAAGATTTTCATTGGGATTCCACTCCCAATAGGTAAAACCTATCCTCTAACTTGATTTCCTTTGTATATTAATTAGTTTTGAATCCAAAGGATCCACCCCCATGCATGTGTCCCCTTTAGATTCAATTTTGAGACCATTTGGAGTCCATTTGAGGATGTTATAGGTGTGTCTTGTGTCCTACTTGATAGATCCCAAATTAGGACACCCCATGTGTATGTATGTATGATAATAGTTTAAATAGATATTTAAATTCGGTTTTAGAATAGTTAGAGAGTGGATTGATCTTAGTTAGGATGGTTAGAATGAGTTTCATTTGGATACCTATGTTGATATCCAAGTATCTTGGCCAACCCAAATTCGTCATAATTTTTATCCACGTTTTTATTAACAAAGCAACTTAGAAATGTCATAACTTTTAGCTTAGAACTCCGATTTATCTCCCGTTTTTTTTTTAAAGAACCGTACCGAAGTTAGCTTTCCAAATATATATTTTAATAAGCCAAATTCGTTCTGAAACTTTCTGTAAAATTATTTTAGTGTCAGCTGTACGAAAGACGAACGCGTTTCGGTGTTTTTGCGATTCCGGGAGTTTCCGGACACGAAAATATGATCCGTTTAAAGTTTCGGAAAGCTAACACAAAGGGCTATAACATACTTTAATCCTAGAAGTTAGTGAAGGCTCAATTGGTACAGTATTGATTTTAAGTAGAAGAGTGACTATACGATATATGCATTTTGTGTAACCTATGAGCCTATGTAGTATGGATATTAAATAAATATAGAGTATATAATGCATGATATGTTAGATGAATGAAATAATATATATATGATATATATCCTCTTTACATTAATGTATATGTATGGTTGAATGCAAGCATGTAGGAATATAATTAATATAATGTATGTAAGCAATGCATAAATACATGAATGAAAGAATGATATACAATGTATGCATGAAAGTATATAATGAATGCTAGGTATGAATGCAAGGTATATATGTAATGATAGACATGAATGCATAATGTATAAATATTTTAATACAATATATAATGATAACATGTATGGTAATGTAGAGTATATGATACAAGCTTGAATGAATGGAGAAAATACATGTATATAGGTAATATAGAATGTAATATATGAATGCAAGCATGCAAGATAATGTATTGTATCCATATATGATGTATTCAACTTAAAGATAATGTAATATATGAAAGGAATGAATGATAATATATAACATGATATGTAAGGTAATGTAAGGTATAAAATATATGATGTGTGCATGTTTGTATGCCTCTATGTTAATGTATAAAATGATATGAATATACAATGTAAGTATGCATGTATGCAGAAATTAATGTAATATAATGTAGAGTATGCATATGTAAGTATAATGTATGCAAGTATATAATGTATTCAAATATGTATGTATGTATAGGTGCATGAATGAATGCAAGTATGCATATATGATATGTATGACTGCATGTATACAATGTAAGTATGTATGTATGCATTTCTATAAACTGAGTTAACCTATAACCTTTTACACACATGCATTCATACACCCTTTGACATCATGTATCCCATGTCACATACACCTACCCATCACTAAATTTTAGAATATTAACACATATCCTTTCACACACATGCCAAACATACACATACTCACTTACTCTTTTACCTCTCTTTCTCTCTATATATATGTATGTGCCTATATATATAGCTTTCCTATATATATCTATGTATATGAATATGTGAATGTGAATAATATATATACATTATATGACTAAGTTGTGTGCTTTGTTAGCTTATGGTTTAGTTTTGTGCTTGGTTTAGCAAGTGACTTAGGCTATGAGTTAGTAGCTATCCTGAATACTTGATTTGCATATACTTAGTTTGTTTAGACCTAGAATTGACTAACCAAGACTAGTTGATCATTGTTGACCCAACCCTAGCTAGTTTGACCACAGTTGACTAGAGTTGACCTAGTTTGACTTTATAGTTGATCAGAGTTGACCCAGAGTTGACTTTGACCTAGATTGACTTAGACTCATGTAGATTGCATTATAATTTCAAATTACCATATAAATTGAACTCTTTATAACCTGTATTGCTATAACTAGGACTCTGTGACTCCAGTTGGCCATCTTTTCATATCAGTTGTTCAGGATATCAGGCGAGTACATTCTCTGATCGTTTCATACTTGTCACGACTTATATTCTTGCTCTAGATTACTTTACTTGATGTTGTCACGTTATCATCACGGGTTGGTACTATATAGATCTTTTCAGGGGATGTTATCCCCCTTAGCGGGCGCATCGGATACTTCATGTAGTGTGTTTCATGTACATCATGTATTCCTTGCTCTTGCGTTATTCATGTACACTCATGTTCTCTTATGTTCTTTCATGTACGCTCATGTACTTTTATGTGCTCTCGTGTACACTCATGTTTCCTCATGTATTTTTCGTATGTAACCAAACATCATGTCCGTAACGTAACTTGACTGGATCCTTGTGTATTGATTGTGGGTAGGGGTAAGTATAAATGGTCATATGATTTACCCATCATGTTCACTCTGTTGCTTTTCGTGTGCAACACAGCCTTATTGGCTGATGTCCTACATGTTCACTCATGTACATCATGTTCAACCTAAGCCAATTATATGCCATCTCGTACTCTAAATCACTAGTCACTTACAGTTCTTACTTATCATGTATATATTTCCAGTTATAAAATATCTCTCATGTTTTCATGTACATCTTTTTACAGCGATTCATGTATCTTACTCTATTGCTTACTTTATATTTCCTGCCATGATATGAACTGCATGAGATGTATGTAGGACCGATTGTAGGAACGAGTTGTAAAGTGCAATACTCTAGAGGGGGGGTGAATAGAGTAGGCAACGAAAATTAACTACTTAAAAATGTTAGTAACAAGATCACAGATAATATATCACAGATATGTAAATGAAAACTAGAGAGTAGAGAGCAAACGCAAACACAAGGATGTATACTGGTTTCCCTCTTGTGAGGACTAGTCCAGTCGGAAGAACTCTAGCTTCCAGTTGAATCCACTATGGAAAATCACCACAAGTTTTTATCCGAAGCTCTTGCAACTTCTACAACGCGAGCTTTGATCCGAAGTACTCGACCAACTTTAATTGTGAAGTGTGTACCTTCAATCAAGCCTCTGATTACAACCGCTCTGAAACTTCTAGACCGTATCGCACTGGCAAATCGACTAGAGGATTGTAACTGGCTTGGAATTTGAAAATGAAAGCTCAGAACACTTTGGAAGAAGTAGTAGGCTTATATAGAAGAGATATGAAAGTGAAGGTGAATGAGTAAATTGAAATGATCGAAATCCTTCTCTATTTATAGTTTTTCCAAAGGCAGAATTCTGACAGAATTCGGGCAGAACTCTATGAGAAAATCTCGTTGGGATCCGTAACTGCGGGAAGACCAAGTTCAAAAAGCAACGGGCTCTAACCGAACTCTGGCCGAATTTGGGCCGAGTTCTGCTAGGGTTCTGTTAGGGTTTTCCAAATTGGTTTTTGGGTTTTTTGAAAAGTCAAACAGTTAGGAAGTAGTTTGGGCTTTTGTAAGTGGGCTTATTTTCAAAATGAAAAGGGTATTTAGAAAACGTTTCTTGGGTAGCCTATTTGCCAGTACGATGCAGTGTACATCGTATTCCTAGACTCAATAAATAAGAAAAATACATTGATGAAAATAGGAAAACCAAGAGCCCTTTGATGACGCATTTCTTCAGATACTTGAGCAAACATGAAGACGCATTTTTCCTTGACGGTGGTCGTCCAAAGATAAACAGATCTGAAAATCTGAATATCTTTCGAGGGCTTCGCCCCCAAACCCCTGACGGGGGGCGCTGCCCCCTCGATCCCTGTCCGCTGACCGGACAACGGAACCCCCGATGCGAGGCCCCGGATAGGTCGTTAGGCGGTTCAGAAAAATCTTCTTGTATAACGCCGTCTTTGGCCCATCAATAATTCTCTATTGCATATGTCCTATTTTGACAAAGCTTGATCATGCTTACAGCATGTCTACAAATACATGTTAGACAAACAAAACAATATGATACATGCTTATGTAGCTCAACAATATTGATATAGTGAACATTGAGGACAATGCTAAGTTTAAGTAGCAACATGATAGTGATTACATGAATATTAGTGATGTTATTATGTTAAACTTAATTGATTAGCCATATTCAAAAATATGATATAATCATTGGGATAACAATGTACTGTGCTCACTTCCGTCCTGACTGGACCTGTTAAAAATATTACAGATGATACCGAGAACTTCTGCCCAACCGACTATGGAGCCCATCTAGACGATACTTGTGAGTTGGACCCACAGGAGGATCCAGCTCTAGCTGAGGACGTCGTCCATACTGCTTAGACTAGATTAGCTAGGCTTTATCTTATTTCTTATGTCATTTGTATTGACTTCAGAGTTGTATTATTTTCTAGATGTTGTGATGTTGTGTCGTTTAGACACTTAGACTTTCCTTCTGTTTGTATCTTCCTTTGAGATTTTTATATCTATGATATCGTGCTATTCTGCCTTAGTTGTGATTGAGACTGTATTCTGTATTGTCACCTCCACTTGGAGTGTATATACTGTACAGGTACCTTATATTGTTAGATGTTGTGACCTAGGACAGCGTTCTACCACCGACACTGTGGCGTAGGCTGGACGTACCTACTTCTCGTGCCCTTACTCTAGGGTGCGGGTCGTGACAGAAGCGTAAGTAAATTTAAGTTAATTTAATAAATTTGTTTTATTTATTCAAGTTAATAATCCAGTTGTAAAACCCCTAAATTTTTACTATATTTTTTATAAATATGGTATTGATTTTGGTACTTCGTATTTGTACGTCGCGTACGAGTTTACGTTTCGTAAATTTCTCGTTAAGTGCGAATAAGTGCGAAGTACATATTTTTATAAAATGTATTAATTATATAGATGTAGAAAATATTTCAAAATAATAGACGATAAATATTTTATATTGCTTGAAGTTGTAAATGCATTGTGCCGAGGATTGTCAAACTTTATTTTTATTTAAAAAAAAGGTCATTTTATTTTATGGTACTAGTATAACTAGTAATTTAGAAAAACTGTGTTTTATGTAAGTATTATCTTTGCATGCGAGTGTATATATATTAGTATTTTCAAAATTTATTTTTATCATATATTATCTCGAAAAAGGTATATTAAATATGGGTTGATTTAATATGTAATTAATTATGGTGATTTAAGTTGAAAAAAAAAGTTATTAAGTTATTTAAATACAGTTTAAATTAGAGGTAGAATCTATCTACATTGGATTATATTTGATTGAGTTACTTTTAAATCAATTTGAATTAAATAGTGGAAAATCTAAGGAGAATTAAAACTCTTCTTAGTCCTTATCTAAATAAGACTTTTGTAAATCCCCTGATTTTTCAAAATAAATATTTGTGAAATTTTTGGATTTTTAAATAACTATTTATTGACTTATTATATAATTTATATTATTTTACATATATTTAGTATAGTGCTCATTAGTGAATTTAGTATAAAAATATATAAAGCTATTTTTCTAGTATATTAAGGATCTGAACTATATTATACAATTTTTTTTCAAACTTTTAAGATTTATTTGATAAATTTTATTACTTTTTACATGTTACTTGTATTATACACTATTTACATAATATAGAATAAATGTCAATTTAGTATTAAATATTTCAGCTTGTATAAATGAGATTAGATAAAGGTTGTTTAAATAGATATAAACTCTATTTATTATCTATAGTAATTTTAAATAATGTTATAGATAATTTAGATAAATATGAACTATATTTAAGTTAATCATAATCCTAAGTCTAATAGGAAAGCATCCCTATCTATATCCTATCCTAACAAAGCAAACTCTAATTTATTTAAATCAAATCCTATCTAATTTAGGAGATAAATCTGAAATAAATAACTATATAAACCCAATACATCCCCCTTCTATCAGCCATAATTCGAAATTATTTTTAGTCCAATAGAAACTCTAAAATTCGTCATTAGAATTCAGCCCCGCTTTTTAGTAGCAAGAGCAACTTGCAACGACGATATCTCCTAGCTCCGAACTCCGTTTTGCCTCTAGTTTTTTTTAAAAGAAGCGTATCGAGGTAAGCTTTCCAAAAACATATTTTAATAGACAAAATTCATTCTGTAGATTTCTACAAAATTGTTTGAGTATCTAGTGTCCCAAAAATAAACGGGTTTCAATATTTTTGCGATTTCAGGAGATTCCGGAAACGAAAATGCGATCCGTTTAGTTTTTCGGAGAGCTAATACAAAAACCTATGCCATATCCTAACTTTAGAATTTATTAAATAAATGTAATAGGTGCAGTATTATTTATAATTAGATAATAGACTATTTTCAGCATCCGAAGTTGTACCTATACCTTCCTCTTGTGCGCTGCTGTTGATTCGTCGCCAGGACATCATCTTACCTCACTCGGACATTAGACAAGACACCTTACCTTTACTGTTTAATTTCTTGCTCAATATCATGCATGCTTTTTCTTTAGGTTGTTCTTTCAAAATTATATATATATATATATATGCAAATTATTATATTTTATGTAATTGGCTTAGAGTTAAGGGACCATCGTATGTTTAGTGTATCTCATAAACTGTCACGATGTGCCACGGGTTGTGTGTGAGTTGTGAGTCACATATAGTTTCGGACTTGCGTACCGACCGTACATCGGTGCGTACAGGCCGTGCGATAGGATATAACTGCTAATAGATTATGTAGAAGACTTGGCAGTTAATAAGGATTAAACAGTGTCGTGGAGTCGACATATGTATAATATCATGGGGAGGGAGGGAGGGGGACAGTTATTAGCGTAGGGGCTACATGTTCAGTACACACATAGATTTGAGCCGATAGTGTCTCGGATGAGCGCTACTTACTGCCCCGGGACCGATAGTTCTCGTATGAGAGCTACTTTCTGCCCATGGTCGATAGTGTCTCTTATGAGCGCTACCTACTACCACTCTCTCTCCATCTATGCTGAACACCTAAGCTCCTGCGTAGAACGTTGTCTTCTCAAAGTGTATATCACATAGAATGGTTAGGAACCTTTACTCATGCATACTTTTCTGTTGAGCTTTATTTATTTAGTTTATCGGCATGATATTATGTGTCTTGTTACGTCCCTCTGAGGACCTGGTTTTTTCCCAGGTGTGTGTTTTCATGTTTTCTGCAGGTGTTCTAGCCAAGGTCATGATCTTCCCCATTTCTCGAAGATGATTGCTCTTGTTTGTTTTATCATTTTGTCGATCGCTTTCTTGTACATTTATATCATTGAGATAGTAATTGGTAGTGGACTTTGTCTCCGCCCAACGATTGTACCATAACTATTCAAGTTGATCCTACCTTTATTTTATTTATATCTGTGGATGAGAGTTAGCATGTCTTGGTTCTCTACATTTTAAAGCTTATGTATATACGAGTCGTATATTTACTCGTATGTATACAGCTGGCATGATACGTATCTAGTCTCAAGTATTGGGACTGGGGCGTTACATGTTTTTGTGGTGGCCCATACAGGTCAGTTTGTCACTTCGGTTACGTAATTGTACCGATGTGAGCCTGCAATATAGGATTAGAATCTAGGAATCTCATCCATACAGCTTGACCTCTTCCCTTGGCTTCAATTTTTGAACTCTTGTTCGACCTCCTTGAACTGTATCTTGCTTGATTCCTTCTACCGTTGATTCTTATTTTCGTGATTAGTGTCAACTAGGAAGATGACTACACTAGTATATGCTCGTAGGTCAAACACACGGCTAAAATGGTAATATTGGCAATTGGAATACATTCAAGACTCTAATTGAGTTAAAAAAGTTTTTTAGTGTGATTTAATAATTAGTAATTGGTAAAGTAGGATACTACCACGGAAAATTTTAACCTTGAGATTTCTAAATAGTAAACACCAGAGGATTTATAGAATTTCATACTTGGTTTAAGAAAGTGATTGATTTTCAAGATTTGATATTTATGAATTATTGGATTATAGTTATACATCCTTGCATAAGTATAAAATTGAATTGCTTTTCGAGTTGTGATATTTATGAGTTTTGGGTGACAGATATACATCTTTGAACAAATATAAAATTTATTGATTTTCGAGTTTTGATGTTTATGATTTATTGTATTATAGTTATACACCTTTGAACAGTTATAAATTTGGTTTAAAAATAATCTTAGCTTTTTAAAATGGCCATAAGAATTATTTAAATTTGAGTTGTACAACTTGCGATTTTCGTGTTTATTAAATTTTGAATTTTCAGTGGAAGTAATGATGGTGAATTTTGGTTTAAAATATTTGAAAGTTATGAAAACAATTTTTGAGAAATTTTTATTTTAAATGGTGTCCTATGATTGAGGATTTACAAATCTATTTAGATTTTTGGTAAAAAAAAAAGAGATTTTTACTGATAAGATTATTTGAAAATTTAGTTTAATGTCTGATTGCTAATATCGCAAATTTTGAAATAAAATAAAAATATAGTAATGATGTGATAAGGTTGTTTTGATTGATCAAATAAAGTTACCATTTAAATTTTTTGATTATGTTGGTATGACTTAGTATGAATAGAAGTTATAATTGATAAGAGCATTTAGCGTAATTTTTGAGATTGCTTTTAATATGCTAAGAGTTTTATTATGAGTTATTTGAAAATTTTAGAGTGTTAAATTTTTGATTGATTGTGAAATTTTTATGGATTCGTAAATTATAAACTCTTGAGTTAAATAGTTTAATTTAAACGTTAATTTTGGAAAAGGTTAGTAGTAACGTGATAAAATTTTGCTTTGAGATTTATGAGAGTGATTTAAATTTTTATGATGAATTTGAACGGCTTGGAGCGAATACAAATTTTGGTGGTTTATTTTTGAAAGTTTAATTTTGAAACTTTTGGAGGAAATTTGAGTTAAAATTTAATGGTAGGCCATCAAGATAGCTCTAATGAGATAGATGTTCTCCACATTAATTACCAGGTCACTCATGACCATGATAGTAGTATATACACTAGTGTTGTTAGTCATCTACCAAGCTATGTGACTGTATTTCCACCTTGACTTACTCGACCTTCCTTCAATTCTAGATCTTTTAATTGTGACATTCTAACCCACTTGCAATTTGAATAATGAGTTAATGGTTCCTTAACTGTATTCATCTAGAAGACTATCTTCTCTCTGGAATTGTGTTCCTAAATTATTTTTATGGATTCTTTAATTAATTTCATTTCATGCTTTAACTTGATCTTCTTTATTTTGTGCATTAATTATCATCTCGTGAACTCCCACTTTCTATTTTAAATTCTTTTGTGTCCTTTAGTGTGACTTGGATATTTGGAGCACAACACTAGACTTTTCCATTCAACAAATTTCATATGCAAGACCTAGACGAGCCCACCTTTATGTAGGAATATCACGTGCCACTAAAACACGTCCCCATGTATTTTATTTTTGTGATACGACTTTCAAGTTAAAATGGCTAGATATAAAACATACCATAATACCATTGTCCTTTTCGACCACAGATAGTGACTCAATCTCGACTAAATTCTTTCAACCCGATATGTGATGAGGTTCTACTTGATTTCCTTTAATGCTCAATTTTGTGCCTTACCTTGATTGCTTAACTCGTGGTCCCATCACACTACTAGTTTAACTCTTGTAAGTTGGATAGAATACCTCATGACCTAACCAATATTTTGTGGACCACATTGATAGATTCACTTGGACCATAGAATTCAGTGAACCCTAACTTATCCAGTCAACCAAGCCGACTGTATAGACCCAAACTTTGGGCAAGACTTAGATTTTAAAGGATCTTGGACTATTTAAATTTCCTTCATCATCCACTGCTTATAGTTTGACTATCTTATGTTGCTATTATAGTCTAGTTTTGCAAGCTTACTCCTTATCGAGCTTGTTCGTGACATATGTTATAGTGGGCGCCTACTAATACATTGTCTAATCAGAACCGACGTATTATGGTCTGATCAACCATAGTGCACTTGGTTCGCCTTTCGTATATCATTCTACGTAGATGAAGACATAGTAAACTTGTCCCTAGAGTCTCCTCCGCGATTACCTTGGCAATTCTCTTGGAATTATACAACCGCCTTTGAATCACATATTGACATACGAAAATATCTCCTTTGGACTCTTGTTGGCTTTCGTCTTTTAACTATTCTAGATAAGGCTTGTGATCGATAGATAGATCAAACCATTCTCCTATGACCATGATATTTGTATATACTTGGGGATAGTTAACCACTGACCAACCAATATAACTATCCCCGTCTTGAGCTACTTGCCTTTTACCTTAACCCTATATTCAATTTTTATGACCTTTTTGAAATTTGAAGACGATTCAACTCTAAACCTAGACGACCCTACTCTATCGAGGAACCATAATTTCTACGTCCCCAAATTATTCCTTTTTATTACTCCATTCCTTACTATACTCAGAATTCATGCAATCCTTGCCTTAGTTAGCGATCCTCTATCAATATCATACCTTTGAATTATTTTTCTTTCGCCGTTATTGAAATCACGAATTAAAACATCGTTCTCGCCTAATGATTGAAAGTATTAACATACTCTTGTACCCTACCTACTCCTAAATTTCGAGGACGAAATTCTTGTAAGTTGGGTAGGATGTAAAACCCCTAAATTTTTACTATATTTTTTATAAATATGGTATTGATTTTGGTACTTCGTATTTGTACGTCGCGTACGAGTTTACGTTTCATAAATTTCTCGTTAAGTGCGAATAAGTGCGAAGTACATATTTTTATAAAATGTTTTAATTATATAGATGTAGAAAATATTTCAAAATAATAGACGATAAATATTTTATATTGCTTGAAGTTGTAAATGCGTTGTGCCGAGGATTGTCAAACTTTATTTTTATTTAAAAAAAAGGTCATTTTATTTTATGGTACTAGTATAACTAGTAATTTAGAAAAACTGTGTTTTATGTAAGTATTATTTTTGCATGCGAGTGTATATATATTAGTATTTTTGAAATTTATTTTTATCATATATTATCTCGAAAATGGCATATTAAATATGGGTTGATTTAATATGTAATTAATTATGGTGATTTAAGTTGAAAAAAAAGTTATTAAGTTATTTAAATACAGTTTAAATTAGAGGTAGAATCTATCTACATTGGATTATATTTGATTGAGTTACTTTTAAATCAATTTGAATTAAATAATGGAAAATCTAAGGGGAATTAAAACTCTTCTTAGTCCCTATCTAAATAAGACTTTTGTAAATCCTCTGATTTTTCAAAATAAATATTTGTAGAATTTTTAGATTTTTAAATAACTATTTATTGACTTATTATATAATTTATATTATTTTACATATATTTAGTATAGTGCTCATTAGTGAATTTAGTATAAAAATATATAAAGCTATTTTTCTAGTATATTAAGGATCTGAACTATATTATACAATTTTTTTTTTCAAACTTTTAGGATTTATTTTATAACTTTTATAATTTTTTACATGTTACTTGTATTGTACACTATTTACATAATATAGAATAAATGTCAATTTAGTATTAAATATTTCAGCTTGTATAAATGAGATTAGATAAAGGTTGTTTAAATAGATATAAACTCTATTTATTATCTATAGTAATTTTAAATAATGTTATAGATAATTTAGATAAATATGAACTATATTTAAGTTAATCATAATCCTAAGTCTAATAGGAAAATATCCCTATCTATATCCTATCCTAACAAAGCAAACTCTAATTTATTTAAATCAAATCCTATCTAATTTAGGAGATAAATCTGAAATAAATAACTATATAAACCCAATACATCCCCCTTCTATCAGCCATAATTCGAAATTATTTTTAGTCCAATAGAAACTCTAAAACTCGTCATTAGAATTCAGCCCCGCTTTTAAGTAGCAAGAGCAACTTGCAACGACGATATCTCCTAGCTCCGAACTCCGTTTTGCCTCCAGTTTCTTTTTTAAAAGAAGCGTATCGAGGTAAGCTTTCCAAAAACATATTTTAATAGACAAAATTTATTCTGTAGATTTCTACAAAATTGTTTGAGTATCTAGTGTCCCAAAAATAAACGGGTTTCAGTATTTTTGCGATTTCGGGAGATTTCGGAAACGAAAATGCGATCCGTTTAGTTTTTCGGAGAGCTAATACAAAAACCTATGCCATATCCTAACTTTAGAATTTATTAAATAAATGTAATAGGTGCAGTATTATTTATAATTAGATAATAGACTATTTTCAGCATCCGAAGTTGTATCTATACCTTCCTCTTGTGCGCTGTTGTTGATTCGTCGCCTGGACATCATCTTACCTCACTCGGACATCAGGCAAGACACCTTGCCTTTACTGTTTAATTTCTTGCGCAATATCATGTATGCTTTTTCTTTAGGTTGTTCTTTCAAAATTATATATATATGCAAATTATTATATTTTATGCAATTGGCTTAGAGTTAAGGGACCACCGTATGTTTAGTGTATCTCATAAACTGTCACGATGTGCCACGGGTTGTGTGTGAGTTGTGAGTCGCATATAGTTTCGGACTTGCGTACCGACCGTACATCGGTACGTACAGGCCGTGCGATAGGATATAACTGCTGATAGATTATGTAGAAGACTTGGCAGTTAATAAGGATTAAACAGTGTCGTGGAGTCGACATATGTATAGTATCATGGGGAGGGGGGAGACAGTTATTAGCGTAGGGGCTACATGTTCAGTACACACATAGATTTGGGCCGATAGTGTCTCGGATGAGCGCTACTTACTGCCCCGGGGCCGATAGTTCTCGTATGAGAGCTACTTTCTGCCCATGGTCGATAGTGTCTCTTATGAGCGCTACCTACTACCACTCTCTCTCTATCTATGCTGAACACCTAAACTCCTGCGTAGAACGTTGTCTTCTCAAAGTGTATATCACATAGAATGGTTAGGAACCTTTACTCATGCATACTTTTCTGTTGAGCTTTATTTATTTAGTTTATCGGCATGATATTATGTGTCTTGTTACGTCCCTCTGAGGACCTGATTTTTCCCCAGGTGTGTGTTCATGTTTTCTGCAGGTGTTCTAGCCAAGGCCATGATCTTCTCCATTTCTCCAAGATGATTGCTCTTGGTTTGTTTTATAATTTTGTCGATCGCTTTCTTGTACATTTATATCATTGAGATAGTAATTGGTAGTGGACTTTGTCTCCGCCCAACGATTGTACCATAACTATTCAAGTTGATCCTACCTTTATTTTATTTATATTTGTGGATGAGAGTTAGCATGTCTTGGTTCTCTATATTTTACAGCTTATGTATATATACGAGTCGTATATTTACTCGTATGTATACAGCCGGCATGATACGTATCTAGTCTCAAGTATTGGGACTGGGACGTTACACCAGTCGTTGCTTCTTTGTAGGTTTTTCCGTAGGATGCTACCAGGCTTCTAGGGCAGATTATCCGGGCTACCTACCATGGCCCCTACCTCAATTTTTCTGAGGTGTCCCTAGACTTGCAGTACCGCTGGCTCGACAAGATGAGGGTATATATATATATATATATATATATATATATATATATATATATATATATATATATATATATATATATATATCTTGCGATTAATTATTAATTACTCTTTAATCAACTATTTTTTAATATCGTGATAATTGAATTTGTATGTCAGAGGACCTTCTGGTGGCCCCCCATCGCGAGGAGGCGATCCGCAGGACCTATAGAAGCGCCACCGGGAAGAAGATCCGGGATGCGGTTTATGACCTTCGAACGGCGCATTCGAAGAAGGAGTGGATCCGACAGGACTACTATGAGCAACTCTTGGAGAAGATGGATGCTTCTGCCTTCAAGGAGAAATCGAAAAAAGCGAAAGCGAACCGACGGGCCGCGGGACTACATACGGGGGGATCAAAGCCCCACGCAGCGACGCTTGCAGATCTGTGAGATACCACAAATTCATTCACTATCTAATTCGGTACTATTAATATATTTAATTAATTAAATTCTATAAATATTTCGTATGCAGACCCAACAGGCATTGAAGGAGGGAAACCTGCTGACTCGGTCACCATGTACGATGTATTCCAGCATGTCCACAAGAGACAGAAGGACAGGACCTTCGTCGACGAAAGGGCCAAGGCGACGGATGTAAGTACTTACGTTTATGAGATTTATGTTAGAATTATAAGTATTCAGACAATTACTTAGGTAAACTTAGGATTCAGACAATAACTTATTAGGTAAACTTAGGATTCAGACTATAACTTAGGGTAACATAGGATTTAGATTATAACTTAGGTAAACTTATAGTATAATAAATACATTCATTTGATAGGCTGCGTATCGTGAGGCCCTTAGTCGGATTCAGCCATCTACTTCCGAGGATGTCGGCAAAACGACGCCCGTCGGGACGCCCTCTTCTACGGCCACTCGCTACGACGACTTATTCGTAGATACCGTCGGCGGCTATAGGAAAGGGCACGTGTACGGAGTCGGCTCCCTGGCTAATTTGCAGTCGACGACTCCAAGATTTCTACCTCCCCCGCCTCCTCCCGCGGCTCCGGCAGACGATGATGTGAGGTTCCAGCTTGCGCATCTGAACGAGGCGATGTCGGAGATTCGGACGTAGTTGTCCACGAACCTGCGTCCTTCTACTGGTGCTGCCGGTCCTTCTAGTGCTCCCGGTCCTTCTTCCGTCGAGCATCTTTTTTTGACCCTACTGCCCCTATCGTACCGCCTCCTACTTTGACGGCCCTCCTTGACATGATGACGCCAGAGCAGCTGCGCCAACTTCTAAGCCATGTCTTGGAGGAATTGCCGCCGTACTTGGTGGAGGGGTATATGAGACGGTCGCAGCAAGGAGTACCACCACCAACGGACGATCGCAGCCCTCGTCGTTGATGTTTGTATTTTGGGATTATTTTGTTTGTAAATATTGAATATTGAATATTTGTGTTTAAATATTGAATATTTGTCTGAACAATTTGAATGCTTGGGATAATTTGCGTATTTTGTGTGTTTATTTGTGTGTTGGAATTGTTTGTGCGTTTTGTATATTGGAATTGCTTGGGATTATTTGTGTTTTTGTATATTGGAATTGTGTATATTGGGAATGCCTAGTTTTATGCTATTTTTTTCAAAAATTTCCCAGATACCGATGGACTGGCGACCAATTGCCGACGGACTATCCGTCGCTAATTGGGAGATTCCCAGTTAGCGACGGATACGCGACTAAACGCCGATGGACTATCCGTCTCCAAGGTTCTGGAATTATGAAAGATTCACAGGATAGGACTGACGGATATTACATCGGTATACCATCGCTAGTAGTCGGTAAAACATTGGCGACGGATAATCCGTCGCTAAAAAATCGACCGATTGGCGACGGTTTAACGACGACTCACGACGAAATAACGACGGATGTTCCGTCGCCAATATTATGGAAATATGAATAATTCACAGAATCGGGTCGACGGATATGCCGTCGGTATTCTGTCGCGAATCCGTCAAAACTTAGCGACCATTCGTGACTGATTGGCGACGGATTTTGCGTATCAGAAACTCTCTAATACGCATTTACGGACCAAGTAGCGACAGATATGTCCGTCGGTAGGTGATACGTTATTACTTATTTTGATACGTGATTTGACGGTAATCCTGTAACGCCCCAGAACCAGAATACTGGAGAGCGGGGGCGTACATAGCCAGCTACGTATATTGAAGTGCAACCCACCTCGCTATACGGTCACGGCTGTCTAGATACATGAGGGTTTAACTACAAGCCAACAGTCTCCTATGGTCATGAACAAGCCTATTGTCTCAATCTCAAGCAAGCAATAATAGTTACAAGATGTCAGAGCACCAAATATATAATAGCAAGGCGTCCCATACATTACATATTGGATGATCATGAAGCTAGTCGTACAAAATGTCAAGACTAGTAAGAGTTCAGTCGTACATGATCAACCCTAGGATCTGTCAATCATGTTACAGCCCGTAGGAAGACAATAAGTATAGATGCAATACGAGCTAACACGTGCTCGCCGGCTAGACGCCTCAAAAGAATAATTTTACAATAAAGTGGGAGGACAAAAAGAAACCCACTCATTGCCAGGGTTACGCCTGGTGGTTACCATCTGGCTGGAAGTTAGGTGGATCCTCTGGAGCTGCTCCTATATCTGGCCATACAAAACCAGCTGGGTCAGACCCCAGAAAGAGCAAGTGCCACAAAGGAGGCTTCACTTAGGAACTAAAACCAGCATATCATAATAGAATATTAAAGATAGTAAATAAAGAATTGATAATAATAGAGATAACAATAATAAATTGAGTACGAGAAAACCATTCAAGCAGCCAGATTGCAACCCTTAAACCAAACAAGGACCGAGGTTGCAGCCCTTCACCTGAATAAAAACCCGTCTCAAATACTATTGGTAAGATAACAAGACAATAAACGAAGAGAGGACTCAAAACTGCTCCGGGAGCCAGGTTACAACCCTTAAACCAAACAAGGACCGGAGTTGTAACCCTTCGCCTGAACAGAACTGGACCCATGATCTTTATTGTTAAGGCCAGTATAAATAATTAATCATGCCGTTACAGTAAGTAAAACATGACGAGCATGGCATGGGGTTGCAATAAGACAATAAACGAAGAGAGGACACAGAACTGCTCCGGGAGCCAGGTTACAACCCTTAAACCAAACAAGGACCGGGGTTGTAACCCTTCGCCTGAACAGAACTGGACCCCCGATCGTTATTGTTAAGGTAAGCATCAATAATCATGTCATGTCACAATCTTGTACAGGATCGGAACAAGACTAAGCTAGGATAGACTCCATCCAATCAATCACGGCCACTCAAGAGTACGGCTTGATACTTTTAACTAACTAGGGTTATCACAGGCCTAGTTACTAGCAAGATGCAATGAGATTATCCCAACAGCCACAAGCCCTGCAGACCATCCGGTTATCCAGGTCGAATGTCCGTTTATGGAGAATGCAACACGTGACTGTGTGCTGGAAATGTGCCCTACTCATCGGTAGGCTACAAGTCCACTTAATGCGCCCAGATAACGGGATTGCCTGTAGCTGGGAATCTCTTCATGTCTACTGAATTGTTCTAGTTTATTAGCCTTAGTCAATTACTGTAGGTATCCCTGACCGTGGTACTCAGGGATCCCTGCCTTAGACATGATGCAAACATTACCGGTTCATTTAGTACAAACACATTCACCCACGGTGTCCAGGCCATTCAATTCTGCCATGACATGCTAGCCGTCGCAACAGCATTCGAGATATATATCATGTCAAATACACTGTCAAGTGTGCGCCACGACTGGTCACTATCATGTCATGTCATTATTTAAAATTAATATTTAACCTGGTATAAGCGTGTATGCAATAACTAAATATAAACAGGGTGCAAGAGTTGCGGAGGAATCATGCAGCTCAGGGAGACGGGGCATAACTTCCATATACGAACTTAAAATGAGGTGCACCAGAGATATTCGGAAAGGCAAGACAAAGATGTAAAACTTTCATGTTTTAAGTTTTCCAAAATTCTGGCTAGAAAATAGCTTAACTTGGCAAAAACAGTCATTCTGTGCACTTTTTATGCCAAAAATTCAATTATGCGTAAAATATGTAAAAGGGGAGGGTTCCAGCATAAAATTTCACATTCTGGGTACCATCCAGCGTAAAGTACGCAATTTCAGGATTCCCTACGTAAAATCTTACATTCTGGATGATATCCAGCGTAAAATACGCAATTCCGGGGTCCCTAGCGTAAAATCTTACATTATGGATGATATCCAGAGTAAAATACGCAATTTCAGGGTCCCCAGCATAAAATCTTACATTCTACATACAATCCAGCGTAAAATACACAATTTCAGGGTTTCTAGCGTAAAATTTTATATTCTGGATACAATCCAGCGTAAAATACGCAATTTCAGGATTCCCAGCGTAAAATTTCACATTCTGGATACAATCCAGCGTAAAATACGCAATTTCAGGGTTCCCAGCGTAAAATGTCATTTTTACGCAAGCCTTCCTGCGTAAAATTCGATTTTGCGCTAGCTTCCCTGCGTAAAATCTTATTTTACGCCAGCACCACATTCTTCAGCCGACATGAAAATTCAGAAAAACTTGTTTTGGCCATAAAAACTTCATTTTAACTCGAAATGAGGTGAATCAAAAACCAAATTCACACGAAATTTCGTGCTCTTGCTCATGGAACTATTAGTTTTCGAAAATAACAAGTTTTAGTAGATCAAAACCAAGAAAACTCCATGAACTAAAAGTTATAAAGTAGATCTAGAAGAATCTATCCATCAAAATTAAAAACTCCAAGTTATAAAGAGGCTTATAATCATGTAAATAAGAAAATGGAACAATAAAACTTAAGATCCCTCAAGAAGCAAGTTGCACTTGCCTAAACCTCTTGGTAGGTGGAGAGCAACGGTGAGGAAGAAGAAGTGTGAATGATGAGAGAGAAAGAGGGTGGGATTAATAAATGGGGATGGTGGTGGTAGGTAGGAGGGTTCACCTTTGGTTCATGATGAACCAAGCAAACCAAGCCAAGCCGAACCAACCCAAGAATAAACCAATCAATGAAAAGCTAGAATAAATCAAGCAGTGAGACTTGCAATACGGGTCAAATTACGTATATGTATACTAAGACACGTAATACGAACCACAGGCATTACAACTCTACCCACCTTAAAAGAATTCCGTCCTCAGAATTTAATTAAGAGGCTAGAGGGACAAGAACAAGCTATACTATTCACAGACAAGCTATACTAATCAAGCAATCAAGCAATTATTTATGCAAGCAAGGAATCGAAGGCATGAGGCATAAGGAAGATATTATACCTCACGAGTCAAACAGGTTGGGATATCGCGATCGGATATCATCCTCACGCTCCCACGTTGACTCACCCAAGGAGTGATGACCCCAAGCAACTCGGACTAACTTAATAGTCTTGTTCTTGAGTATCTTCTCTCTCCGGTCCAATATAGACACGGGCCTCTCCTCATACGAAAGGTTGGTACCAACAACCAATTCCGAATGATCCAAGATATGGCTCGGGTCTGGGATATACCGTCGTAGTTGGGATACATGGAACACGTCATGCACCTCACTCAGGGACGGCGGAAGAGCGAGACGATATGACACATCTCCTACTCGCTCCAGGATATCGAACAGCCCTATATACCTAGGACTAAGCTTTCCCCGTACGCCGAAACGAATGACGCCACGGTTAGGCGAGATCCTCAGGAATACATGGTCGCCGACAGAAAATTCAAGGGGACGCCGATGAGAATCGGCCCAATGGCGCTGACGATCTTGTGCAACGCGAAGATGATCTCTAACTCTCCTGACCACCTCAACTGTCTGAGTGATCAACTCGGGACCAAGCATCTGTCTTTCTCCAACATCGTCCCATGCTAGTGGGGATCTGTACTTCCTACCATACAGTGCCTCGAACGGTGCCATCTGGATGCTAGCTTAGAAACTGTTGTTGTACGAGAACTCCACCAGGTGCAGGTGATCTTCCCACGAACCGTCGAAGTCGAGTGTACATGATCTCAACATATCTTCGAGAGTCTAGATCGTACGTTCTGACTGGCCATCAGTCTGTGGGTGATATGCTGAGCTGAACTGGAGGCGAGTTCCCAAACTCTCCTGCAGACTATGCCAAAAGTGCGACATAAATCTCGAATCTCTGTCCGAGGTGATACTGACTAGTACTCCATGTATCCTAACTACCTGTCTGAGGTACATCTCTACCAGCTGAGCCGTCGACTGACCAACTCTGAACGGAAGAAAGTGGGCCACCTTCGTGAGCCGGTCAACTATAACCCAAATAACATCTCGACCAGCTGGGGATCTAGGTAATCCAGTCATGAAATCCATGGTTATATGCTCCCACTTTCATTCTGGAATTGGCAAGGGCTGAAGTAGTCCAGCCGGCCTCTGATGTTCAGCTTTAACTTGTTGGCAAACCAAACATCGAGAGACAAACCGGGCTATCTCCCTTTTCATGCCATTCCACCAAAAGTGCTGACGGATATCTTGGTACATCTTCGTGCCAACAGGATGAATCGAATACTGAGAACTGTGAGCTTCGGCCATGACTTTCTGTCTGATATCTCCACTGGGTACACAAAGACGCTTACCATGTCGAAGTGTACCGTCTTTATGGATACATAATTCTGGTCTTCGTCCTGCTAAACATTCTGTCCTAAGCCGCTGAAGCTTAGAATCTGATGACTGGGCTATCTTGATCCTCTCAACTATACTGGATTGAACTTGCATGCTGGCCATCAATGCCACATTGGTGGGGATGACAACTTCTATACCCATCTTCTGAAGATCTGCTAACAACTCTGGTTGCGCTATCAGAAAGTAAACTCCGGCTCTCCTGCTCAATGCATCTGCAACAACGTTGGCCTTTCCAGGATGATACTGCAGGTTGATATCATAATCCACAAGCAGCTCTAGCCATCTTCTCTGACGCATGTTAAGATCCTTCTGAGTGAACACATACTTCAGGCTCTTGTGGTCGGTGAAAATCTCCACCCTATCTCCATACAAGTAGTGTCTCCAAAGCTTGAGTGCAAACACTACTGCTGCCAGTTCCAAGTCGTGGGTCGGGTAATTCCTCTCATGATCACGAAGTTGTCTTGACGCATAAGCTATTACCTTTCCATGCTGCATCAAAACACATCCAAAACCTCTGCCTGAAGTATCACAATATACTGAGAATCCTCCGGTCCCATCTGGAAGTGTAAGAATGGGTGCCGTCATCAAGCCTCGCTTCAACTTCTCAAAAGAATCCTGACATTCTGATGTCCAAGCAAACTGCACATCCTTGCGGGTTAACTGCGTCAGTGGTGCTGAAATCCGAACGAAGTCCAAAACAAATCGCCGGTAGTAGCCGGCCAATCCAAGAAAACTGCGAACTTCTGCAATGTGCTGGGCACTGGCCATGTTTCGATAGCCACGATCTTCTGGGGATCCACTTCTACTCCTCCTCTGGTAATGATATGACCTAAGTGTCACGCCCCGCTCCCTTAGGAGCGATCGTCCTCGCTAAGGCGTGATGCCGCACGGGCCTAGGTTGCGCCCGTGCAAGGCCAAGTCCAGAAACGGCCGATTTGATCTAGGCCACAGAGTCGCACAGAGTGTCCCCATTTGCAGCGGAAAGTAAATGAACACAAATTGAAGCGAATTCAAACTCTTTATTGATATTCAAGAAGTTACAAGCGGCGCTAGGCTGATATTACAAATCGCTCAAGCTCTCTCTCTCTTGAAACATAAAAGACGTGCCAAGTGGCTTACAACAAGGAATGATTCATGGCGATGTTCCGATACATTATGTCCTGTATATGGTGCTCCAGCTCCTTGCAATGCTCCAAGGCTCCAGAGGTAGCTCCGCGCCTTAGCACGTTCAAGGAAAGCTCCGTACCCACCGACGTTTCCTGCTTCCTGCAAGCAGACTATGGGATTATCAGTACATTGTTATGCACTGGTAGGGAGGCTAGCTCGCCCACAATGCTATCATTACCAAACACGTTTTATTTACTTTTGTGCATCTCTATCATTCATTGTCTTTATAATCTTGCCTTAGGATCAATTTTATGGCATATTTTATAGCCTATCTCGTGTTGCCAATTTTAAGTGTAGCATGGAAATACAAGCATGACTTACCCATACTTACCGTCCGGCCTTTCCTGTTCAATGTAAACCAAGTTAGTCAACAATTCATATGTTTCAACTTAACATGATTCGCGTAAACATTCAGTGCCAAGGGCGTGTTCCTGCCTTAGATTCTAACGCGTCGTAGGCGTGTTTTCAAATTCATTTGCACGAAGTACTCCTTATCATTTGGAGCGTTACATTTCAAGCCTATTCATAAGGCGCTTCATTCAGTTAACTTTAGACTACTTTGATTTCAATGCAAGGACTTGCACGTGGATTGCCACCAGCAAAGCCCACCTAAATCTATATGCACCGGTCGCTGGCATGTCAGCCATTTTGGATATTTTCTATCCTTGGTATTTCTCACCTATCGAAGCGTGCGGCTGGAAAACCTTGATAGTCTCTTTGAAATACCCCGCACTTACGTTTCCCGTGGTGGCCAAGCCCGCACCCAGGTTGCCCGTAAGCCCCTTTTGATTCCGCCTAGGCCGGCAAATCCCCCGTTAGATCATGCCACGGAATCCCTTTTCGCTCGTGCACGAGCCGTCCACGACCATTTCGTATTTTATTGTCTTTTTAACTTAACGGCTGTCTCTGAGCCGTAGGCTAACCCTTAGCCTTATTGCGTTATCGACCAGGTTGGCGTCCGTGCAGCGCGGGTAGCGAGCCCCGTTGCACGTGCCCGTCACACCTGTCGCTAACCATTCTTTCTTTTCTTACCCTTCATTCATTCATTCTTTTCTTTCTTTTCTTTCACTTATTCATTCGTTCATTGATTCATTCATTCGTTGATTCATTAATTCACACATTACGCAACTCCCAGTACGGGAGTCGTCTTGGCGACCCATCGGTCCCATAGCCTTTCAATGTTACTATACTCTACTCGGAACGACTATATTGATAGTCTTCCCGTTTTCATTGTTGTAACCCATTCATCGTTTCATTGTTGGACGCATAAGGGACTTGAACGTAAGCTTGTGCCTTAGCACGAGCGTGGAGCGCGGTGCGAGAGTTCACATTTTCCAAGTTCCTTTTCATATTCTATACAAGCATACAAGATAGAATTATTCCCTTAGCTAGGTGCGTTGAGTCATTTACTAGCATGCGCAGGGTTATCGCCTAACGATTCTCGTGATAGTGTCCGTATTGTTATGTGTCTAGGCTAAGCAAAGACGGGTTCATCGGAGCCACCCACCTTAGCGATGTTCGCATCGGCCGAGCGATACTCCGAGCGCGCCTTTAAAAGTCTAAGTCTGGATTTATCTTGACGGGCCAATGTAAGCCTTGCATCGATTCTTTATCAGGTCGATGCCAACTCTTCGGGTCGACGGCTCGTTTGAGTCGTTGCGCTTGCCGTTTGAATCGGCGTTTCCGCTAGGGCGGAGCGGGTCATTATATAATACACCACTCAAAACAAGTCTCGTCCTCGAGACTTCCTGAGTGCAGGTCATCCTATCATTCCTTAAGTCGTGTCGTCGTGTTTCTTAGACAATTCTATCGAACGGCTCTATCGTTTGAAGGCAACGAACCATACTCGATACCTTTTCAAGTTCTGTGTCGCATACGTTTGGTTGATTTCATTGAATGACTATTTATTCATTTTGTAGTTTATGGTACTTATTCCATTGTTGAGTTTCTTCGACTTGGTTGCTATATCGACGTATCATGGGACTGAAACGGTCGTACGAGTTGTGTTGTAATTTTTCAAACTCGAAAGTCGCATGCTGAGGCAAACTCACTCATTCGTTCATGCGCATCGCAACACCCACTTGCAGCTGCATTCGAGTTCATATATCGCTGAGTTTGGATCGTGCACGCATTCAAGGTGTCCCCCGAATATGTACATTTCAACCAAGCTTAGCGACTAGCGAAGTCGGACAAGCCACTCGTGATAGTTCCGATTTGCCGATCGTTTTTGCTAACTTCGATTTAAGGCCGAACTCATGTGTGTATCACATATCGTTTATCTCGGTCCTAGAGATTATTCGATTCGCTTCTCAAGCGCTCTTGTCAATGAAATCAATACGATTTCTTCGTAGCGGGGTCGACCAAGTCTAAGTAATTTTCGTCCGATTCAAGACCAAGTATTGCACTGTTATCAAGTACGTCTTCCAATCAATGATTCAATTCGTTATCCCAACTTTACTGCGCATCATTCATTCTTATCATTTCCTTCGTTTGGGACAAATCTCACCGTCGTTCACGCACACTCACAGTTCCCGTCCTACTCTAAGTATTGCTGCCCAAGTCTATCGTCCGTCTAGACGATACTGTAAGGTCAATCGCACAAGTTCAATCACTCGGCTTAGGGTCGTCCGCCTATCCGCTAGGTCAGCTCACAAGGTCATAGTTACACGTCAGGTCCGTAGCTCGTCGTGCAAGGTCGTTGCATGACGCTCGCCCCAAATCCTATGGTCAAACCATTTGTTCGCTTGTACGGGATTTTCTACCCAAGTTTGTTTCACTCAAATTTCTAAACATCGAGCATGATCACCTAATTCGCATCAAGACTTACGTTGCACATATTCAATTCCGTTCAATCACCAGTTCTAACCAATTCATGTATTCGATCACGAGGTCATCCAGCTCGACAATACATTGCGCCCCAATCTCACGCGAGTTCGATTACCTATGGCAGTTCATGAATCACCATGCAACGCTCCCGTGGAATAATCATTCTCATCGGGGCGTAACTCTTGTTTGAGTTTTAGACTAACCCATTCTTGATACGCGGATTGGACCTACTCAATCCTCAAGTTCAATTTTTCAAGCACACAAATTCATTCTCGTGTCTACCTTCGCGTCAAACCACAAGTCGAAGCAATCAGATTGCCACGCCATCCAAGTTCAATCACTCCCGCTGTATGAATCACCATAACAGCGCTCACGCGGAGTGATCGTCATAATCCGGCACGACGCATGTGCGAGGCTAGAGTTGCGCTCGCATAAGACAAGAACGTCAATGTTGTGGTTGTCAACGAAGCAAATTCAAGCATTCATATTTTCATCCAAGCCAAATCAATTCGATAGTCTGACCGTCATACATTCGACTAGAAAATCCTCGAGCTAAATCTATCTTTTCCTCGACACATTTTTAACATCCCAAGTATAGCATCCAACGGGACAATGACATTTGCACGATCGTCATTCGCCGAGTCAGAGTACCCCCGAGTTATCGCATATCGATCTTTGATACGCCTCAATACCATCGACGATATGCGTAACCTGACGATCTTCCTTTGCAACCGATTTCGAGTCGTGCGTTGATGTTGTTGTCCGAGTTGGATATTCCACAATTTCCTCGATATTAAAGATCAAGTTTCGTCGCTCTTCCTCAAGCTAGTTTCAAGATCGTTGTTCAAACTCAAGTCACAATTCACTTGAATCAATCCGAAATCGTACGCGTGATCCTCTAAGTTTCCTCGATCAAGATCATTCATCTTTATTCATCGTTCTGAGTCATTTTCTAACCTGCGTTGTCCATTGACAAGTTGTCCGAACGACATCTCGCTCGGAACTTTCGAAGTCACGATAAACTAAGCGTGACGCGTTCTAGGGCTTTGCGCGATCGCATCGTCTCGCCAACATACTCGTTCTATCCGTAAATCCTTTAGTCTCGCTCGAACAATTTCTATGACGTCCATACACCACTCAGGGTTCGAGCCACTCGACTAGTCGTCGACACTCATTCTTATTCTTCTCCGAACCTATCACATACACCACTCGGATTCAAGCCATACGATCTAGTCCTCAATCACGTTCACGTCATGCGCTAAGACATCCTTCAGATTCGTTCGACGAATCTCTAGCGTAATCGCTCACGTCACCTCGGCGTACTAAGTCGTTCGCACTAATCCTCAAAATCCAAGCCAATCTTTTGGGTACGCCTAAGCGTTAACTCGATAGCGTTCCTATCGATAGACACTCAAAGTGTATCTCCGTTCTCGATCGAGCGATACTTGATATCGCTCGCAACCCGATTGCACCCAAAAGTCGAGGTGCGTGACACGCGGACTAAGTTGTGCCGCATAACCATCTCGTGCGGACTACATTCCGAGTTTGCACGCTCAATTACTAGGGTCATCGTAGGACTAGTTAGGCATGCATGCGACATGTTAACTTTCAGCACGTGTTTTCATTCAAGACAAGTTGACACCGTTCGGCACAAAGGCCTTCGCCTAACGATCCCGTCCAACTGAGTACCCGTACGAGCTTTTAAAAATATTAGACTTATTGTATGGAACATCCCAAGGCACAACGAGAGAGAGCGTATACTTCTTGTTTCCAATGACGAGCTTTCAAAACTGAGAAAATCGAAATGAAGTCCAAGGACGTGAAGCCGTGCTCTGATACTAATCTGTCACGCCCCGCTCCCGTAGGAGCGATCGTCCTCGCTAAGGCGTGATGCCGCACAGGCCTAGGTTGTGCCCGTGCAAGGCCAAGTCCAGAAACGGCCGATTTGATCTAGGCCACAGAGTCGCACAGAGTGTCCCCATTTGCAGCAAAAAGTAAATGAACACAAATTGAAGCGAATTCAAACTCTTTATTGATATTCAAGAAGTTACAAGCGGCGCTAGGCCGATATTACAAATTGCTCAAGCTCTCTCTCTTGAAACATAAAAGACGTGCCAAGTGGCTTACAACATGGAATGATTCATGGCGATGTTCCGATACATTATGTCCTATATATGGTGCTCCAGCTCCTTGTAATGCTCCAAGGCTCCAGAGGTAGCTCCGCGCCTTAGCACGTTCGATGAAAGCTCCGCACCCGCCGACGTTTCCTGCTTCCTGCAAGCAGACTGTGGGGTTATTAGTACATTGTTATGCACTGGTGGGGAGGCTAGCTCGCCCATAATGCTATCATTACCAAACACGTTCTATTTACTTTTGTGCATCTCTATCATTCATTGTCTTTCTAATCTTACCTTAGGATCAATTTTATGGCATATTTCATAGCCTATCTCGTGTTGCCAATTTCAAGTGTAGCATGGAAATACAAGCATAACTTACCCATACTTACCGTTCGGCCTTCCCTGTTCAATGTAAACCAAGTTAGTCAACAATTCATATGTTTCAACTTAACATGATTCGCGTAAACATTCAGTGCCAAGGGCGTGTTCCTGCCTTAGATTCTAACGCGTCGTAGGCGTGTTTTCAAATTCATTTCCACGAAGTACTCCTTATCATTTGGTGCGTTACATTTCAAGCCTATTCATAAGGCGCTTTATTCAGTTAACTTTAGACTACTTTGATTTCAATGCAAAGACTTGCACGTAGATTGCCACCAGCAAAGCCCACCTAAATCTATATGCACCGGTCGCTGGCATGTCAGCCATTTTGGACATTTTCCATCCTTGGTATTTCTTACCTATCGAAGCGTGCGGCTGGAACACCTTGATAGTCTCTTTGAAATACCCCGCACTTACGTTTTCCGTGGTGGCCAAGCCCACACCCAGGTTGCCCGTAAGCCCCTTTTGATTCCGCCTAGGCCGACAAATTCCCCGTTAGATCATGCCGCGGAATCCCTTTTCGCTCGTGCACGAGCCGTCCACGACTATTTCGTATTTTATTGTCTTTTTAACTTAACGGATGTCTCTGAGCCGTAGGCTAACCCTTAGCCTTATTGCGTTATCGACCAGGTTGGCGTCCGTACAGCGCGGGTAGCGAGCCCCGTTGCACGTGCCCGTCACACCTGTCGCTAACCATTCTTTCTTTTCTTACCCTTCATTCATTCATTCTTTTCTTTCACTTATTCATTCGTTCATTGATTCATTCATTCGTTGATTCATTAATTCACACATTACGCAACTCCCAGTACGGGAGTCGCCTTGGCGACCCATCGGTCCCATAGCCTTTCAATGTTACTATACTCCACTCAGAACGACTATAGTGATAGTCTTCCCGTTTTTATTGTTGTAACCCATTCATTGTTTCATTGTTGGACGCATAAGGGACTTGAACGTAAGCTTGTACCTTAGCACGAGCGTGGAGCGCGGTGCGAGAGTTCACATTTTCCAAGTTCCTTTCTATATTCTATACAAGCATACAAGATGGGATTATTCCCTTAGCTAGGTGAGTTGAGTCATTTATTAGCATGCGCAGGATTATCGCCTAGCGATTCTCGTAATAGTTTCCGTATTGTTATGTGTCTAGGCTAAGCAAAGACGGGTTCATCGGAGCCACCCACCTTAGCGATGTTCGCATCGGCCGAGCGATACTCCGAGCGCACCTTTGAAAGTCTAAGTCTGGATTTATCTTGACGGGCCAATGTAAGCCTTGCATCGATTCTTTATCAGGTCGATGCCAACTCTTCGGGTCGACGGCTCGTTTGAGTCGTTGCGCTTGCCGTTTGAATCGGCGTTTCCGCTAGGGTGGAGCGGGTCATTACACTAAGTACGAAATGCGATCGAGCCAGAACTCACATTTACTGAACTTGGCATACAACTGGTGCTCTCGGAGAATCTGGAGGACAACTCTGAGATGCTGGTCATGCTCCGCTTCACTCTTGCTATAGACCAAGATGTCGTCTATGAACACAATCACGAACTGATCCAAATAAGACATGAAGATGCGATTCATGAGGTCCATAAATACAGCTGGCGCATTGGTTGCTCCAAATGGCATAACAAGGAACTCCAAATGTCCATATCTAGATCTGAATGCCGTCTTCGGGATGTCCTGCTCTCTGACTCTGATCTGGTGGTACCCTGACCGCAAATCTATCTTCGAGAATACTGCTGCTCCTCTGAGTTGATCAAACAAGTCATCTATCCTTGGGAGAGGATATCTGTTCTTGATTGTTACTGAGTTCAAGGTACGATAGTCAACACATAATCTAGACGTACCATCCTTCTTTTTCATAAGAAGTACCGGGGCTCCCCAAGGCGATCCACTGGCACGAATGAATCCCTTGGTCCTGAGTTCTTCAATCATTTTGTACAATATCTCCAATTCTAATGGCGTCATCCTGTAAACTCTCTCTGACACATGTGCGGTCCCGAGGATCAAGTCTATGGTGAACTCGATCTCTCGCTCTGGCGGCATTTTTGGAAGCTCTTCTGGGAAAACATCTGGAAACTCCTCGACGATCCGGGGTAACTGCACTGCTGCTACTGCCATCCGCAATATGGGAGGAGAAGGTTCAACTTTGCCTCGAAAAAAGGAAAACTCCGGCTCGCCTGGGATGCTAAAAATAACCCTGCCAATATGGCAATCTATCCTGGCATACTGGTCCCTCAACCAATCCATCCCTAAGACCACATCAAAATCGGCCATCGGGAATTCTATTAACCTAGCGGGAAACTCTCTACCGCTAACTATGACCCGACACGAGGAAAACACTCTATCTACTCCCACAAGACCGTTACCAGTAAGTATATTGTATATTGAGCCTTACTGATAATGACTCGGGTTCCAGTCCTATCCGTGTCGCGAATCGTGCATACATAAATGAATGCGAGGCACCAGAATCAAATAATACTGAAGCTGGAAAGATGTTGACGAGAATAGTACCTGCCACTACCTCACCGGGTGCTATTCCTTCCTCTCCCATGGTCAAGGCCAGCACTTGACCATGTCCTCTGGGTGCGGGCCCCCTCTGCTGAAAATTCCTCTGCCTGTTCTGGATCAGGGCTTGGCCTTGGGCATACTGTTGCGGTCTCTGCTGCTGGAATGCCTGGGCCTGCGTCGGCAATGGCCTCGGAAATGGGTACTGCAACTGCTGCTGCTGCTGGACTAGTGCTGGTCCTCTAACTGAAGGACTAGAGAAAGCCGATGAACTCCCCCTGTTCGGGCAGTTCCCAACCCTATGGTCCGGGGCACCACAAACCAAGCACAATTCCTGCACTCTGCGACACTCAGATACTACATGCCCGGGCTTCCCGCAGTGTGAACATCCTACCGCGGAAGACTGCTTCTGCTTCTGCTGCTGAGGGTGCGTCGGGGTGGAATGCTGAACCGACGTCACTGAGGCCGCCCGCCTCGGAGCTCCAATGGTCAAAGCCCTGGCTGCCGGGGCTGGGGCTGACGACTGATTCATCTGGCTGTGGAATCGCTTCCGACCTCCGGTCCTATCCACGATCCTCTGGGAGGTATACTCATGCCTCCTAGCTGCTCTCAGTACTGTATCAAAAGTCTGATGCTCAAACTGCTCCACTGCTAACAAGATCTCGAGGTGAAGCCCCTGCTGGAACCGTTGGGCCCTATCGAACTCGGTCGCCACCAAAGTGGGAGCAAACCGACTAAGCCTGGAGAACTCGGCCGCATATCCATCGACCGTCCTGCCCATCTGCTTTAGATTGGTGAACCTCGTCTGTAGATTGTACCGAGCTACAGCATCAAAATACTTGGTATGGAATCTCTCCATGAATACTGCCCATAAAATAGGGGCCACTAATCCATCGGCCTGCGCTGCCCACCAGCTGCGGGCAAGATCTAGTAACTACAGGCGCACTACGGCCACCTTCTCTGCTTCTGGGGTCCTGGCTGCTTCTAGAATCACCTCCGTGTCCTGAAGCCAAGCATCTGCAGCGATCGCATCTTCACCGTCGTCGAAGAATGGAGGGTTCAGGCGCTTGAAGCTGTTGGCCGCGCTGCTACCCTGATGACCTCCTCTGGTCAAAGCGTCTGCCACCGCCTGGTACAAGGCATCTCCCCAACGATCCTGGGAAGCTAATAATGACCTGATGAGACCCACTAAAGTGCCATCATCAGGCTTTGCAGGCTGGACGGGCTGAACTGGTGGCTCTCCTCCAGTAGGCATGACCCTGGAGGCTACCCCTGAATGTTGGGCTTGATCTCCAGGTTGCGGCTGGTCCACGGGAGGTGCTCCGTCTTGCTGATCGGCAGGTCCATGAACAATGCCGCTGAAGAAGACGATATAGGGAACAATAAGAAAGGACCAGGACAGATCAACGATACAAGCATGTGGTCAGGTCAAGATTTTCAGGGATCAAGAGGATACGAGCAGAGATCAAGGGAGAGCACTGATTGAGACATCTATTCGATAAACCCTCACATATCTTGATTTACAAGACCTGCATGGGCCACCACTAAAACCATATAATGCCCCAGAACCAGAATACTGGAGAGCGGGGGCGTACATAGCCAGCTACGTATATTGAAGTACAACCCACCTCGCTATACGGTCACGGCTGTCTAGATACATGAGGGTTTAACTACAAGCCAACAGTCTCCTATGGTCATGAACAAGCCTATTGTCTCAATCTCAAGCAAGCAATAATAGTTACAAGATGTCAGAGCACCAAATATATAATAGCAAGGCATCCCATACATTAGTTATTGGATGATCATGAAGCTAGTCGTACAAAATGTCAAGACTAGCAAGAGTTCAGTCGTACATAATCAACCCTAGGATCTGTCAATCATGTTACAGCCCGTAGGCAGACAATAAGTATAGATGCAATACGAGCTAACACGTGCTCGCCGGCTAAACGCCTCAAAAGAATAATTTTACAATAAAGTGGAAGGACAAAAAGAAACCCACTCATTGCCAGGGTTACGCCTGGTGGTCACCATCTGGCTGAAAGTTAGGTGGATCCTCTGGAGCTGCTCCGATATCTGGCCATACAAAACCAGCTGGGTCAGACCCCAGAAAGAACAAGTGCCACAAAGGAGGCTTCACTTAGGAACTAAAACCAGCATATCATAATAGAATATTAAAGATAATAAATAAAGAATTGATAATAATAGAGATAACAATAATAAATTGAGTACGAAAAAACCATTCAAGCAGCCAGACTGCAACCCTTAAACCAAACAAGGACCGAGGTTGCAGCCCTTCACCTGAATAGAAACCCGTCTCAAATATTATTGGTAAGATAATAAGACAATAAACGAAGAGAGAACTCAGAACTGCTCCGGGAGCCAGGTTACAACCCTTAAACCAAACAAGGACCGGGGTTGTAATCCTTCGCTTGAACAGAACTGGACCCCTGATCTTTATTGTTAAGGCCAGTATAAATAATTATTCATGTCATTGCAGTAAGTAAAACATGACGAGCATGGCAGGGGTTGCAATAAGACAATAAACGAAGAGAGGACACAGAACTGCTCCCGGAGCCAGGTTACAACCCTTAAACCAAACAAGGACCGGGGTTGTAATCCTTCGCTTGAACAGAACTGGACCCCTGATCTTTATTGTTAAGGCCAGTATAAATAATTAATCATGTCATTGCAGTAAGTAAAACATGACGAGCATGGCAGGGGTTGCAATAAGACAATAAACGAAGAGAGGACACAGAACTGCTCCCGGAGCCAGGTTACAACCCTTAAACCAAACAAGGACCGGGGTTGTAACCATTTGCCTGAACAGAACTGGACCCCTGATCGTTATTGTTAAGGTAAGCATCAATAATCGTGTCATGTCACAATCTTGTACAGGATCGAAACAAGACTAAGCTAGGATAGACTCCATCCAATCAATCACGGCCACTCAAGAGTACGGCTTGATACTTTTAACTAATTAGGATTATCACAGGCCTAGTTACTAGCAAGATGCAATGAGATTATCCCAACAGCCACAAGCCCTGCAGACCATCCGGTTATCCAGGTCGAATGTCCGTTTATGGAGAATGCAACACGTGACTGTGTACTGGAAATGTGCCCTACTCATCGGTAGGCTACAAGTCCACTTAATGCGTCCAGATAACGGGATTGCCTGTAGCTGAAAATCTCTTCATGTCTACTGAATTATTCTAGTTTATTAGCCTTAGTCAATTACTGTTGGTATCCCTGACCGTGGTACTCAGGGATCCCTGCCTTAGACATGATGCAAACATTACCGGTTCATTTAGTACAAACACATTCACCCACGGTGTCCAGACCATTCAATTCTGCATTGACATGTCCACGGTGTCCAGGCCATTCAATTCTGCCATGACATGCTAGCCGTCGCAACAGCATTCGAGATATATATCATGTCAAATACACTGTCAAGAGTGCGCCACGACTGGTCACTATCATGTCATGTCATTATTTAAAATTAATATTTAGCCTGGTATAAGCGTGTATGCAATAACTAAATATAAACAGGGTGCAAGAGTTGTGGAGGAATCATGCGGCTCAGGGAGACGGGGCATAACTTCCATATACGAACTTAAAATGAGGTGCTCCAGAGATATTCGGAAAGGCAAGACAAAGATGTAAAACTTTCATGTTTTAAATTTTTCGAAATTCTGGCTAGAAAATAACTTAACTTGGCAAAAACAGTCATTCTGTGCACTTTTTATGCCAAAAATTCAATTCTGCGTAAAATATGTAAAAGGGGAGGGTTCCAGCGTAAAATTTCATATTCTGGGTACCATTCAGCGTAAAATACGCAATTTCAGGGTTCCCTGCGTAAAATCTTACATTTTGGATGATATCCAGCGTAAAATACGCAATTCCAGGGTCCCTAGCGTAAAATCTTACATTCTGGATGATATCCAGCGTAAAATACGCAATTTCAGGATCCCCAGCGTAAAATCTTACATTCTGGATACAATCCAGCGTAAAATACACAATTTCAGGGTTCCCAGCGTAAAATTTCATATTCTGGATACAATCCAGCGTAAAATACGCAATTTCAGGGTTCCCAGCGTAAAATTTCACATTCTGGATACAATTCAGCGTAAAATACGCAATTTCAGGGTTCCCAGCGTAAAATTTCACATTCTGGATAC
Source organism: Iris pallida (assembly GCA_029216955.1). Classification (NCBI taxonomy): domain Eukaryota; kingdom Viridiplantae; phylum Streptophyta; class Magnoliopsida; order Asparagales; family Iridaceae; genus Iris; species Iris pallida. The sequence continues at coordinate 200,214 of JANAVB010023205.1, forward strand.
AATCCAGCGTAAAATACGCAATTTCAGGGTTCCCAACGTAAAATTTTATTTTTACGCAAGCCTTCCTGCGTAAAATTCGATTTTACGCAAGCTTCCCTGCGTAAAATCTTATTTTACGCCAGCACCACATTCTTCAGCCGACATGAAAATTCAGAAAAACTTGTTTTGGCCATAAAAACTTCATTTTAACTCGAAATGAGGTGAATCAAAAACCAAATTCACACGAAATTCCGTGCTCTTGCTCATGGAACTATTAGTTTTCGAAAATAACAAGTTTTAGTAGATCAAAACCAAGAAAACTCCATGAACTAAAAGTTATAAAGTAGATCTAGATGAATCTATCCATCAAAATTAAAAACTCCAAGTTCTAAAGAGGCTTATAATCATGTAAATAAGAAAATGGAACAATAAAACTTAAGATCCCTCAAGAAGCAAGTTGCACTTGTCTAAACCTCTTGGTAGGTGGAGAGCAACGGTGAGGAAGAAGAAGAGTGAATGATGAGAGAGAAAGAGGGTGGGGTTAATAAATGGGGATGGTGGTGGTAGGTAGGAGGGTTCACCTTTGGTTCATGATGAACCAAGCAAACCAAGCCAAGCCGAACCAACCCAAGAATAAACCAATCAATGAAAAGCTAGAATAAATCAAGCAGTGAGACTTGCAATACGGGTCAAATTACGTATACGTATATTAAGACACGTAATACGAACCACAGGCATTACAAATCCGTCGGCGAGTCGTTGCAAACTGGACGAGTATGGTTGACGGCAGTCCGTCGCTAATTCGTCGCTGGGCGACTACTTGCCGACGGATTGCAGTTAGCGACGAGGCTTTTTTCGATGACCTTTTTTAACCAATATCCGTCGACCATCCATCGGTAATTATATTTACCGATAGATTTTTGACGGATATAGCCGTCGCTAAATCGATGAATTTTTGTAGTTTATGTACCTTAGTTACGGACTCTATAATTTATCGTAGCATTGCTTACTAGTATGACGAAGATTCTGAGTATCATGATTTTGGACAGACGCATATGATTATCGAATTGTATGATTTAGAGACTTTGATTGTTGGCGGTTTGACCTAGAAGGAGTACCACTTTAAATTTCGAGGACAGAATTATTTTAAGGAGGGTAGACTTGTAATCACCACTTTTCTAGAATTAGGGTAATTTTGAACTTTTATAAAATTATTATTTTAGTTATTGTTTAATAGATTAAAATCATGTTAGTGATATCAATTGGTGAATTCTTGATTATTTTTATATTATTTAATTTAATGCATTGTGATTTTGTCATTAGCTAGTAAAATCTTAGAACTACTTTACCTAGAGACTTACTTTGGTGTGCGTATTGATCGATGAAAAATTAACAAATTTAATACGTGTTCTAACCCTTCATTGGCGGAAACTAGGGTTCACGAATTATACCTGCGGCGGGAAGAAGACAACAGTTCGTAGTAGTCTCGAGCAGTCTTGACCCCAAGATCTTCTGCACGTATTCCTTCTTCGAGTTGGACGTGGTGTGGGCAACGATCTCCCAACCTTTTCTTCTCCTTGGCAGCCCTCTCTTTCTCTCCTTACGTGAATCACGAATTTACCAGAGAATAGAGGATATACATAGGCTACGACAGGGACCAAGAGGAGAAATTAGGGTTAGGCTGTAGAAGCATAGAATTTCACAACCAGAAAGCCCATGCGCCAGACACTACATGCGCCAGAACTCAGACGAAGAACTTCACAGCAAAGTCAATAAGTATAGACATTTGAAGAAGGACTTTTTATTTATATATAAAAGTCTATTACATGTCTAGAAAAGGTTGTACAAAGGAGAATTTCCTAAGTCTATAGCCAGCGGCCACCATGCGCCCTCAGATAAGCGCAGCGGCCACCATGCATCTCCAGATAGGCGCAGCATCACTATGCGCCACCAGTGAGGCGCAGCAGATATCATGCGCCTCCATCCAGGCGTATCCCATTATCTCTTCAGCAGCTCAGTTATGTGCATCCCTTCAGCCAAATTCTTCCAGCCAGGCTCACCTGGCCGAGCAGAGCCCAGTTATGTGCCGCTCTTCCAACCAGGCTCGCCCGATAAATGCTTCGACACAAAGCATTTAACCCTCTGGCTGGAACCAAGGAAGAGAAGAGCACCGCAAATGCTGTGGCCAGGGGAGGCTTCGAAAGAGCCTCCAAAGCCGAAGGAAGACCGTGATCGAAACCACGGCTAAAGGAGCAGCTTTCGACACGATCAAAGTGGGGAAACCCCACTTTGCAGGAAGAGAGAGCCTTGCACCGCCATTCCGATCTACGGCTCTTCCGGAATAACGGAGACGAGGCTCGAGCATCCCTATCTTTGGATGCAACAGGCACCTTCCGCCTGCCTCAGAAGCCCTCGACTCCGTCTTTTGGATGTAACAGTCACCTTCAAGTGTATCAAAGACAACACAGCGTCTCATCTTCACCCTCGGGAGCACTTCGTCAGCAGAATGCACCCGTATGTTCAAGTTCATATTGGAAGTACATGAGGGAATGAGAAGCAAATCTTCTCTCCATGCCACTATTTATAGGCCGGGCAGATCAAACCCACGCGCCAAGTAGATGGCCCTCCGAATTCCGTGCAATGAATTTATATTAAATGGATGAACCGGACGCCTCGAATTCAGCCAAACGGCTATTTATAGCACTCGAAGAGCGAGACAGCCGCATCATTAAAAGACATGTCCGATGCGCCAGCCAGACAGCGCATCACACGGACGCGCCCTTCGGCATCAGGCGCATCACACAGACGCGCCCTACAGTACTCGGCACATTATAGAGGGTGCGCCCCCACACATCTCCATACCGAGTGGAACGCCAACCGATGCGCCCACTCAGCTGTCCATCGAACGTCACCAACATTAAATGCTGAACTGACAGAGTTGGCAGCACGCCTCCCAAAGTCTGAACAGTTGACAGCTTTATTCAGAAAATGAAGCGTCGGCAACGTCAGCATCATCATGACTCTATTCCGACGGCTACTGCCACGTGGCCACCCGCATGCGCCTCTACGACCATGCGTCCACACCCGCATGCGCCTCTACGGCCATGCGTCCAAACCAGCATGCGCCTCAAAAGCCATGCGCCTCAGACCCTTCACTGATCCCTAAAGACAGAGAAGAGTCTCCGGTTGAAGTTTTGCATGCGCCTCAAAAGCCATGCGCCCCAGACTGATCTCTGATCCCGAAAGACAGAAGGAAAGTCGCCTGCATGCGCCTCAAAAGCCATGCGCCCCAAATGGTTTGTAACTCCTAAAGGTTATGAGCCGCAGCCTCCTCCTGCGCCCAATCCAAGGCGCAGCCCACCAGATCACTCCTCTCCACCAAATCCGAGATCTTCGAACCATGAGTCGACGACACGTGTCTTTTGACTCAACTCGTCCAAGATTTCAGCAACGGAAAGATCTTCCCCCCTGCTACGTGCCGGCTCACAACAGCAGTATGAAGAGTTCTCCCCCTCGATCAGGACGCAGCATCCATGCACCTCCATCAGCAACCTCCACGTGGCGTCCCCACACCGGCGCATCCTACATGCGCGCATGAGCAGCCAGCCTGCAAAACTATAAATAGAAGGATCATCCCCTTCACACACACACACAGAGACTCAGAACATAAGACTCACAGAGAATCCACAACAGAGAATCACCGGAGAGGCAGTTATAGATACTCAACGTCTTCCTCCTCTCAGCAAGCTCCAGCACCCAGAGCAATCAACACCTTCAGAGAACCGATAACCGCCGTCAGCCGGTCAACGGAGTCAACGCATTACCACTCGCTCCATTGGCACTAAGGACCCAGCTTAAACAAAAGTGTACTCCTAGGACTACATCTAAGTCCTATATTGTATCACTGTTCTGTTTGTATTAAGATTTCAATCAAAACAATTTTAATGGCAAACAAGCTGGCGACTCTGCTGGGGACCTCTTTCTCCTCTACCGAGAAAGTCGTGTCACAGGCCGACGACGTGAAGGTGGGCTCCTCCCACAAGACGCTGGTAGTGCGCCTCAATCAACAGGCGTACGAGGAGTTTATTTCTGAAGGAAGTGCGAGTCCTTCGAAGCGGCTGTCGAAGACGAAGAAGACCCGCGCAGTCTGGGTGCGCAAAGTCGACGCCTCGGGCACCACCGTTGAAGGGGATGCGCCCATCCAGCCTTCCCTTCCTGCTGACGTCCTCAGCAGTCAAGGTGCGCCCGCTGATGCAGCACATCTCTCGGGGAAGCGTGCGGCTGACCACGTTCCCCAGCCATCTTCCTCTCAGGCGAGGAAGATACGTCGACGGAGCAGGGGCGCAGCCAATGCCCCGCGCATTACTTCTGATGCGCCACAAGGAGCCTCTGTCTTCGACAGACTCACTCGCTGTAACGGCGAGGAGAATTTGGATGCTGAGTACTATGCGCCCCAGCGGGCTGGTACGAAGAAATCCAAGGCGGCACGGGCCATGCGCCACAAACGTGCTATGCCAGCAGCCGGCCAGAGGCACGCGCTTACAATCACGCGCGCTGCCGATGGCAAGCTGTACAAGGTTGACTCAAGTGCTCCTGCACCGACAACGAGTCGACCTTCAAAGTCCTCATCTCACTTGGGCGCATTCACTGCGTGCACAACCAAGCCGAGAGAGGCAAACTCAGTGGTCTTGAACTCCCGCGCCTCCTCTGGTTGTGCGTTCGAGGTCCGTTCAAGTCACTTTAAATGCTGTGGTTCCCCCACTACTGATCGTGATGCCTGCTTGGTATTAGATCAGGGGGCGCAGCACTCACCCGACCACCCCGGCGCTTGGCCCTGCCATGCGCCTGAGAGGGGTGTGAGGGTAGCACTCTCCTCCAACGACTTGCGCAACGTGATCACTCACAAGCGCCGGTCAGGAGAGTTGACCAACAAGCACGATGCGCCTCTCACGGGGCACACTTGTGCAGTGGTCACCATCAACTGCTGTTGCAAGACGGCAGTACCGCCAAAGCAGTCGGTCTTCCAACGGCTACAATCATCGACACCCCTCCGACATCGCCTTGGGACGAAGGTGTCAGCAGAAGAGGAACTAAAGATTGCGTCATGCAACGTGATCTCCAATTCCTCATCTGTCCGGAAGACGGCTGCCAATTCCTCGTCTTCATCCAAAAGCCAGCCGAGGAAAACCAAGGCAGCTGTCACGACCTCTGGAGTGTTCGAAGGCACTCGGTCGAGGAAGAAGTCCTTGGAGGAAGCTGGGGGTAGCCAGACCCTTGTCGAGCCTCCTTCCGAAGACGAAGATGTCCAAAGTACAGCTGCGGCGGATCTTCATCAAGGCGAAGATGGCCTCCCTGAAGCCCCTCAAAATGACGATGTCCTCCAGGACACCGCCGGGGGTAGTGCTGAAAACGAAGAGGCCCTTCAAGACAGAGCTGAGGGCAGTCAGGCCCTTGCAGATGCGCCTGTCGAAGACGAACTCCAGAATGTGGATGGGGGTGGCCAAACACCAGGAGAAGTAACTCCCCCACATGAGAGCGAGGCTGAGAGCGAAGCCTCAACTAATCCATCCACTTCCAGCCGTGTCATGACAGTATACATGACCGGGGGTGATCTTGAGGCTGATGCGCCGCCACAGGACATTGTCCAGCGCATAGACTCGCTAGAGGGAGGACTCAAAACCCTCTCTGCCTCAATGCAAGCACTGATTCAAGCAGTGTTTGAGATGCGGTCGGCCTTGATCAGGACACCTTCAAATGGTCCCGACCCAGGAGCCAATAGAGAGTCGAGTGTGCCCCTCCAGCGGACACCCTCAGACACAGAAGCACCCCGGACATCGGAGCCCTCAAACGCTCCACTCCAGGTAGTACCTCCTTCCCCGACTCCTAGCTCCACGGAGGACGTGGTCGAAATGATCAAAGATCTGCGGGAGCGCTTCGAGTCCAAGAACAGGCAGGAGGAGCGCCAGAAGATGGGCATTCCCTAACCTTATCCCCTTGAGTGGAACAAGGTGGTTTATCCCCCAAAGTATAAACCACAAACACTCACGCCGTATGACGGGAAGGACTCTCCACGACGGTACCTGACGTACTTCCAGTCGCAGACAGGGCATCTTCTGAAGGAGGACGCGCTCCTCACCAGCATCTTTGTTGGGGCCCTGAAAGGGGTGGCGTATGACTGGTACTGCAGCCTCCCCGATAATTCCATATCGTCCTTCGACGACCTGACACGCCTCTTCCTCGACCGCTTCTACGACGGTGGGAAGGACATGACGATGGCGTCTCTCATTGAGATACGCCAGAAGGACAAGGAAACGGTTCGGGCATTCATCGAACGCTTCCGTCAGGCCTGCTTCAGGCTACCTCCAGGTATGCCAGAACATGCGCTTCTCTCCGCTTGCAGTATGAACATGCTGCCTGCAGTAAAGCTCTGGCTTAACTCTACTCCCCCTCCCGACTGGAGCTCCCTAATCATTGAAGCTGAAGCTGCAGAGAAGAAGGCGGCCAATGCACGTCTTCTGGGTGTTAGCTTCCCCGCCTTTGACGATAAGGGGAAAAAGTCCGCAACCAACAACTCCGGACGAGAAACAAAGGGGAAACAGGCATTGACTGTTAATGCCTCGAAGGGCGCATCTGCGCCTACTCAAAAGCCTCCACTGGCACCAAGACCCAAGGAGGTTTATTCATTCAATGATGACGACACCCTGCAACTCTTTGAGATACTGAAGCAGGGTGACAAGATCAAGCTTCCGGACCCGAAGCGGCCCGATGAAGTCGGAAAAGTGGACAACCCGAGGTACTGTCACTACCATCGGTTTGTCGGACACCCGACTAAGGACTGCTACGTCCTCAAAAATTACATCCAGCGCATGATCAATGCGGATGTAATCTCCGTCGACTATGAAGAGAAGACGGTGTCAGCTAATGTGGTGTCACTTCAGTTCGGCACCTTACCGTCGACTACCACACAAGATGGCGTCGTCCCCATCCCTAAGGCGACAATGGAGGTGGTGAATTTGCCACCCACCCGTGACAATATGAGTGGACTTGTCCCACTCACCACATCTCGAGGAGAGGTCCTCTGGGTTCACCCCGACCTCGTCTCCGAGGTAACTCAACCAGAGGTACGCCCTACCTCCAAAGCAAAAGGCAGGAAGATCAAGTCTTGCCGCACGGTCTCTTCTTCAACGGAAGAGGCGCTTCCTGTGCAGACGCGTGCACAACAGAACTCCCAGCCCGGTGAAGCTGCCGCTGAAGTGGTGCCTCCTGGCATCATCCCTGAGGAGGGTCCATCCAAGCCCTCAGCAGCCAATAAACAAAGCAAGTGGAGGCCCGTTTCGACAGACCTCTGCGAAAAGAAAATGCTTCGGGGCTAGCCAAGCCCCACAATTTTGACATTCTGTCACAACTGGCCAGTACTCCTGCACGCTTGTCTTTGTTCGAGCTCCTGCGTCTCTCCAAGGACTCCCGAGAAGCTCTCTGCGAAGCTCTGAAGGATGCCGAATCCTTTCTCAGTCAGGTCAAGCAGCCTGAAGACCACCCAACTACTTGTGCACACTGTCATTGTGCGGATGAAGTTATCCCAAACATAACCTTCACCCAACAAGACATGCTGCTCAAGCATCACCGACATAACCGACCGTTGTATTACACAGGGTACATCGGTTCGATAAAGGTGAGCAGGATTCAGATCGATCCGGGGTCTTCCCTAAGCATCATTCTAAAGGCGCTGCTATCAAAGCTGGGGATCCCAATGTACCGGCTAGCGCCCTCCAATACGACCATCAGCGGCTTCAACGCCAGCAAGAGTGAGCCACTGGGCAAGATTCGGCTGAAGTGTCACATCGGCAGCCTCAAAACTGAGGTGACTTGTTATGTGGTGGATGCCGAGGTCAACTACAACATCTTACTCGGACGACCATGGTTACATGAGTACATGGTGGTGCCCTCCACGCTCCACCAATGCATGAAATATGTATCCACCAACGGCGTCATCCGGACGGAGTTTGCAGATATCGATCCCTTCAAAGGGATTGAGGCCTACTTCACCGATTCCGACTTATACAAGCCACTTGACGAGGAGGAAGCCAACGACGCCGATGATGAAGCAGAGACAGCAACAGAGCCGGACTTGGAGCCCGAAGCGACTCCTGACGCCCCCTTGAAAATCCGTCTGAAAGGGAGACCACCCCAGAAGGCGCCTCCAATGAGCATCAAGCTATCAGGAAAAGTGCCAGCTCGCGAAGCTCCCCTGAAGATACGCCTCAAGGGGAAGCCACCACAAACAGCGGCTCCCCTGGTGGTAAAATTACAAGGGAAGGCGCCACTCATCGAAGGCGCAATCGAGGCACCCCTCAAGGTGCGTCTTAAAGGCAAGCCGCCGCAGTCATCCAAGATGCCGGAGAGGGCTCACATAACCCTCTCAGACCCCAAAGTCAGAGCGGTGGAGGACTCTCCTGATCCGCCCCCAGTGCTTACAGACGAGGAGCTTGGCGAATATATCTCTGCTGATGTAGACGCACCCTCCTTCGACAATGTAATCCCACGGGATAAAATCTCGTACTTTATCAATAATAGAGTGTCTTTCAATTATTCTTGTCTTCCACACTGGAATGTCATGTATACATTAGACAACGCTCTTCGGTCGTTGCAAACACAAGTAACGACCGTCTACCATAATCAAATAGTCCCGTCTCAAGGAGTCTTCATAGTCCCTCCACGAAGCCGAGACGAAGGCACCATCATCTCGGGCAAAATCGAGCATCGTCGGAACCTCCCGTCGATCGAGCCCGAACCTGATACCGGCAGAGTACAAGTCTATCGATACACGGATGCGGCTAAGCACATCATCCAAAAGATGGGCTACGACCTGAAAAGCAATAAAGGCCTAAACTACGGCAAGGGTCGGCATCTCCCTGTCCGGCTTTCGATGCCCAATGGAAAGCCACAGGATTACTATAATCGGACTCGACGGGGGTTAGGCTATGTCACGCCGCCATCAACTCCAGAGAGTTCAGACGCAGAAGACATAGAACATTCCCACTCGTCAGAAGCATCGACGTGGGATTCCGATACCAGTATCGGATCAGTCTTCAGGAAAGTGCTGTCAGCTAACATGACATCGGTGCAACCTCAGAAAGATGAAGACGAAGACCAACCGCCGGAACCCTTCGAAGAGGAACCCTGGGCTCAACGCCTAGGAGAACAATGGGAGTCTCGTTTTGAGTTACGAGAACCTCCCACCGAAGACGAAGTCGAGCAGATCGACCTCGGGGATGGGTCTTCTTCTAAACCCATCTTTATCAGCAAAAGCTTGGAAGGAGAAGACCGAGAATCTTTAGTCCAACTGGCTAAGGAGTATATCGACGTCTTCGCCTGGAGCTACGAAGACATGCCGGGTCTCGATCCACAGATCGCGATGCATAGGTTGAACATCTTACCAGATGCCAAACCTATCAAACAACAACAGCGACGCTTCCGCCCGGACATCATGAACGCCATCGATCAGGAGGTGGACAAACTCTTGACCAGTGGCTTCATCCGTGAGGAACAACACCCGGACTGGGTAGCCAACGTCGTCCCTGTCACCAAGAAGAACGGGAAGATACGAGTCTGTATCGACTTCAGGGATCTCAACTCTGCTTGCCCGAAGGATGAATTCCTGCTCCCAATCACCGATGTAATGATCGACAACACATGTGGCTTTGAACGCATGTCCTTCATGGACGGGTATTAAGGCTACAATCAAATCAAGATGTTCCCCGATAACGCAAAACACACGTCATTCAGGACTCCAAAGGGTGTTTTCTGCTACACAGTAATGCCCTTCGGCTTGAAGAACGCCGGTGCAACGTACCAGCGAGCTATGAGCACCATCTTCCGTCAACATCTTCGCAAGACAGTTGAGTGCTATGTTGACGACATCGCAGTCAAGAGCCGCCTCAAAAGAGATCACCTACAGGACCTAAAGACGGTCTTCGATCTCATGCGGGCACATCAACTCAAAATGAACCCCGCTAAATCCTTCCTGGGGGTTTCTAGCGGCAAATTCTTGGGCTTTGTCATCACGGCAAAAGGCATTCATGTCGATCCCGAGAAGACTAAAGCCATCCTTAACATGGACCCTCCGAAGAACCTTCGAGAACTTCGGGGCTTACAGGGACGTTTGGCATACATCCGGAGGCTCATAGCAAACCTCTCCGGTAAATGTCAACCCTTTACTCAGCTCATGAAGAAGGGAGTCTCTTATGTCTGGACAGAGGAGTGCCAAAAGGCTTTTGACGACATCAAGGCTTACTTAACAAGCCCGCCAGTCCTAGTGGCACCTGTCGCCGGCAAACCATTCCTCCTCTACGTCCGTGCCATGGATCATTCCCTCGGCGCTTTGCTGGCTCAAAACAGCGATGCAGGCTACGAGCAAGCAATCTACTACCTCAGTCGAACACTCATCGGGGCCGAACACCGGTACAACCCCGTTGAAAAGGAGTGCTTGGCTTTGGTGTTTGCCATTCAGAAGACTCGTCATTACGTCTCGGGCCAGACAATTCACGTCATCTCCCGAGTCAATCCGCTCAGAGTTCTCATGACGAAGCCAGGGTCATTAAACTCTCGGCTGGCTACATGGGCGATCCTACTAACGCCATACAACATGGTGTTTGTCCCGCAGAAGGCGGTCAAGGGTCAGGCTCTGGCTGACTTTTTAGCTGCACATCCCATCCCAGAATCTTCAAAACTCTATGAAGACATCCCGGATGAAGTCCAAGAATCAAACGTCACTGAAGGAAGCCCCGTCTGGCGGATGTTCTTCGATGGCGCTTCAAGAACGGGCCCCAACGGCCAAATCATCGCAGGAGTGGGGGTAGTCTTAGTCTCCCCCGATCAGCTGGTCATCCAGCGCGCATACTCCCTTTCGAAGCCGTGCTCCAACAATGTTGCTGAGTACAATGCACTCGTCATGGGACTCCAGCTAGCACAACAGCTGGGGGTGGATCATCTGGAAGCCTACGGCGACTCAAAACTCGTCGTAAACCAGATTCGGGGGCAATACGAGGTTCGCCATGAAGATTTGATCCCTTACCATGAAGTTGCATTGAACATCATTTCAACCTTCACTGGGTTCTTCATCGAACATGTACCCCGTCTACAAAACTTGGAGGCTGACGCTCTGGCTGGCCTCGCAGCCTCATTGGCCGCGCCCCTTGGGACTCAACATTATGTTACGGTGACTGGCCGAGACCTGATTTGTCCCAGAAACAACCTATGTTTGCAAATGGCTCACGCCATGCCGACAAATACTGGGGTTAATATCCGAGACTGGAGGTTCCCGTTCATCGACTTCGCTGTCTACGGAATCCTTCCAGAGGACCCGAAGGAAGCCGTCTCAGTCAGGAGACGCTCTCTTCGATTCTACTACGATACAGCCACTAAAACGCTGTACCGACGCTCCTTCGACGGGCTTCTCCTTCGATGCCTGTCTAACGAAGAAGCGGCCGAAGCTCTTCGAGAAGCTCATGACGGAACTTGCGGAGCTCACCAACCAGGTCCTAAGTTGCAAGATCGACTGCGACGTATGGGCTACTACTGGCCAACCATGGTTGTCGACGCAGTGGAATATGCTAAGAAGTGCCATGCATGCCAACTTCATGCAGACTTCATACATACACCGTCTGAACCTCTACATCCTACAGTCGCCTCCTGGCCATTCGAAGCCTGGGGCATGGACATTGTTGGACCAATCACCCCTCCTTCATCAAGAGGACATCGTTTCATCCTGGCCATCACCGATTACTTCTCCAAATGGGCGGAAGCAGTCCCACTAGCGGAAGTAAAAAGCTCCAGGGTGGTCAGCTTTATCAAACACCATGTCATTTACCGTTTCGGGGTACCCCGGCGAATCATCCATGACAATGGTCCTCAGTTTATCAGCCACATTTTCAGCAGGTTCTGTGACAAGAATCGCATTCAAAACGTGGCCTCAACCGCCTACAATCCGGCAGCAAACGGATTGGCCGAGGCGTTCAACAAAACTATCGTCAGGCTACTCAAAAAGTCGTGTCATCCAACAAACGCGACTGGGACGAAAAGCTTGGTGAATGCCTTTGGGCCTACCGCACAACGGTACGGACCCCAACAGGCAACACTCCATTCTCCCTGGTCTACGGGAGCGAAGCAGTACTGCCTCTCGAGATACAGATACCTTCGCTCCGTGTGGCAATCACAAACGATCTCACAGAAGAAGACAATCAACGTCGTCGTCTGCGGGAACTGGAGGCACTTGACGAAAAGCGTCTCCTAGCTCAACAACGCATCGAACTTTACCAAGCCCGTATATCACAGGCTTTCAACAAGAAGGTCAAGCAAAGAACTTTCCAAGTTGGCGACCTGGTTTTAGCAGTCAGAAGGCCAATGGTATTAACTCACAAGACACCAGGGAAGTTCGAGCCCAAATGGGAAGGACCCTTCATCATTGAGACGGTATACTCAAACGGTGCTTACCGGCTCGCCAACCCAATGGGGACTTGTTCATGATGCCCATCAACGGCAAGTTCCTAAAGAAGTACTACTCTTGACATCCTCCAAGACATGTATTTCCCCAAACAACCTCTTTTCACAAAATCAATCGCTTCCGGAACCCAGCTGTTCCGTAGCATCCTTCCGTAGAAAGATAACCACGTCCATATTACCTCTGAGTTGTCTCTCTACATCCTACAAAGCGGAACCTTACACTTCGTGAGCTTACGCTATCCTTCATGTTTACTACGTCCACATTACCTCTGAGTAAACATCCCGTACAAACAACTCCTACGTTGTCGTACATTGATCGCAGAACTTCCACGTCCACATTACCTCTGAGTTGTTCAGCGTATCCCCCAGGATCATTCCTACCACGTCCATAAACACCTCTGAGTAGGAAGATTCTATCATTTGAACCTAATGATTGCCATGTCCACATTACCTCTGAGCAAACATGTTGGTTCCTTTATACTTATTATTTGTACCTAAAAACCAAGGTACGCAAAGATAATAGGTCCACATAAATCATCAAGTTCATGAAATCAAAAATGAACACATCAAAGAGATAGTGTATTTCTTTATTTTTCAAAAGGAGTACAGAAATACGCTATTTCCCCAGCAAGAGATGCAAAAAAAAAACACATAAAAAAGAAGAGAAGCTACAATCCCCGATCCTCCCCAGGGTGGGATGAGAGTTCTCTGACTCGACGTCTCAGGTCGGCAGTGCGAGTTTCCACAGTCGCCTGGACTCGCAGCTCGGCTTCTTGACGCATTAACCCGACAGCCTCAGCGGAAGTTTTACTCTCATACTTCTTATCAAGCTGTCGTCGCTGCTGAGCCAAAGCAAAGGTCCGCTGAGTAAGAGTCGTTTCCTCCTGCTTGAATGCACGTGTTCAGCCAGGACACGCTCAGCCTCTAGTTGAAGTTGGGCCCGCTGGTCTTCAAGACGGCGCATCTGAGCATCAACCTCTGCGATGTTAGCATCCACCGCAGCCCGCTTCTCCGTCGTCTTCTTCATAGATTGAGACAGCTGCTCCGCCGCAGCCTCAGTCCCAGCCACTTCACGCTCCCAACTGCTCACATCGGCTCGATAGGAAGCCTCGATCTCAGCCATCGACTTCCCTATCTCTGCATCTATCAAGACTGAGAGGTCATTTCGTTGGATGCGCTGCAGTTCCGCGAGCCGCTCGTCCAGCTCCATCACCGAAACCTCCAGAATTTTGGCCATATGGTCATGGCCCTGGTGAGTGCGGATCAGCTCGATACAAGGCATCGCCAAAGCTTTTGCCGCCGCAAAGCTCTCCTTGGCATCTACCACTGCAGATACACCTTTCTCCAGCATTTTGTACACCTCGACGAGGAACTTCACATACCCGTCGGCTTCCGCCAGCACCTGCGGCGTCATAGCAGGAGTTGAGGGAGCTACTACAGTTTGCGGACCGGAGGAAGGTCCGCCGACCTCAATCTGGAGGTTCGAACCTCGACAGCAATAGGCTCTTCATCAACAGGGCCCAGACTGCTAGCCCGAGGAGTCGAAGGAACAGAAGAGCCGGCACATGCGTCGTGATAGTACCCCAAGTGGAAGGAGCAACAGAGGGTTCCACACCCATACCCTTCTCAAGCTCGGAGAAATCATCGACGCCAACGGCCACCTCTTCTACCCCCGACATTCTATCAGCATTAGCTACCTCCCCCGGCAAAACGGGAAGATCGACATCTATCTCCTGGCCAGCCCCAGGAGACAAGACCGGCAGAAGGGTCTCACTCTTCTCAAATCCCTCTACAGGGACAAAATCTGTCGCTACCGCCTGATCGGTAGCCATCTCTATGTCCATGTTGAAGCCAAGGAAGGATTCGGCAATGATTCAGCCGACCTCCCTTCATTGACAGGAGGGGAATCAATCCTCTCCTCTATCCCCACTGCTTCTGCTGCCCCCGCAACAGACTCCTGCAGCTCCGGAGCGGTGTCATCGGAAGATGATGAACTCCATTCCTCTTCATCACCAGGGAGCTGCGCACTTCCTAAACCAGTGAAGCCTCCGCTGTGGCCTTCGCCACCTCGGAAGCTGCTGCACCCTCAGGTTCCCTCCTGACCTGAACCTCCACGATAACAGTATCCTCGGATCTTCCTCCATGAGAGACATCATTGTCGGCGGGATTACGCACTCCAGACGAGCTCACCATCTCTTCTCGCCTACTCCCACCCGACTTTGGGTACGAGGTTTTCTTTTAGCGGCTCCTACAAAAGAAGATGAGGCCTCGTAAGTGGCGGAACCAAAATCAGATTTAGTAGGATAACCTTACCTCTTCGGACGCCGAATCCGATGACACCGTCGGTAACGGTACCTTCTTCTGCTTCTTCGATACAAGAGATTCAGCTCCTGTATCTGCACATCGTTTCGATCGATCGCCCGAGGGGTTCTGCTTGTGATGCGGAGGGGGCACTCCGTTGACCCACCCCTGACGGACGATGCGGCCGGGCCTTCACTGGCGTATCCCCAGTCGCTGCTAAGGGTGCCTACGATAAGGCTGGTCTCCCTGTCATATCCGGAGGGCGGGGCAGCCATACACAGTAAAATTTGGCGGCCAAGTAAAGAATGGGCGACGCGGATCGGGGACGGGCAAACGTAAACGAGCTCCGGTACATCCGGCATTATAGTAATGCCAAGCTCTGCACCATCCAACAAACTTCAACATACCCCAGGGTATTACTGGGGTATACCAAATCATCTGAGCATAACAATTGCCGCGCAAAGCGGCTCGGCAAGTATGGTTCCAGGTAGCACTGATTCCTGTTCCGGTACACCAGAGGGCGGCCGGATACTTTGCAACCAGCGGAATCTCCATTGAGGCAGAGTGGTGGTACCTTCGCCCAGGTCACTTAAATCCTCGTTGGCCTCAAAACCCAAATAGATGGGACCAACTTTGGTGATCTTCCAACCCTGAAGACGGGATAAAACCTTCCTACAAACCGGGACACCGGTATACGACCAGCTCCTCCGATGGAAACGACGAAGGAATGCATCTCCAGCCTTATAATCTCCTTCCGAGCCTGGGCTCATCACACTGGGATGATACAAATCAGCCATCCCATCAAATAGTGAAACGGCAGTTCAGCGCACGGGAAGTTATTGTTTCTGCCTCTGTCATGAATCACATTTCCGGCAAACTCTCTCAAACCTCGCTGCAGGTTACATACCATTGCGGGGAGAAGAGCCAAACGCCGGCCGAAAACCAGCTTCACGGCTGGCAGGATTAAGTTTCGGGTCATCCTCTCTACGGCACCGAAGCCGCCCGCGAACACGCAATCCCGGAGCCATATCATCAGGTAGGATGCCAACACCGCCTTGGGTGACATCCGATAAGCAAGATGCCAGAAGCAGCTGTAGGAGCGTGCATCTGACTGCTGGTCCTCATTTCCTCGGGGATTTTTCTCCCCTAACCTGCTCATTTCGGACAACACTTCGCTACGAGAGAGCGCCGGTGGGGTGGAAAATTGTGAGGGATCCTCCTTGTCTTGTCTAAAGACATGATCTCTCCAAGCGGTCACATGAGGCTGCGTCCCGTTCCTATCCCGTCTCTGCATATAGTAATGATGACTCGCCACTTCCTTGAAGACGGCCGTCATCTCCTCAGCCCTGTCCCCCAGGACTTGAAGTTCCTCGTTGGTGGGAAAATACTCTTCATAGGGTTCCGACCCCCAAGGGAGTTTTGACACCTCGTACATCTCATGAAGTGCGAACCCTAATTCCCCCACCGGAGTAAAGAAGGTCCCGGTATGGATATCAAACATCTCCAGGAGTGCGAGGAACATGTGCCTATTAAGGTCAACACCTGCCTGGGTAGCACGGATCGCGGCAGTCAACCCGATCTCTCGGAGCTCAGTCCGAAACCGCGACAAGATCCAGAGCGTCAGTTTATCCCATTTGGAGACGTAATGGCACCAACCCTCCACCCGAAACTCTCCTGTTGGGTAGGAACATTCCATCAAAAACATACGATGTGTAAAAGTCGAAGCACTATAAGCAAACGTATCAATGGGTACATCACTGAAGAGGCTCCCAGGACGTAAAGTCCGCCAAGTGTAAGAAGACCCAGACCGTACAACGGTCAAAGCATCCCTTTGGTCGGAAGTAGAATCAATTTGGATGACACCAGTCATCGCTCCCCCCTGAGAAGGGGTAAGCTCCCAAGACATTCTCCTCTGGGAAACAAGGCGACAGAAGGACGTCAAAGGCCACTGACGTTCAAGTTGCTTAACAGTCATATGCACTCCATTCGCAGTAAAGAACCAGTCCTCCTTGACCTTCAGTACTGACGAATCAGTAGAAGTGAGACGGTCTCCAAACAGGAACTCAGGCTTCAGAAAGGTCACTTTATCAGATGTGGAGGGTTTAATGACTCCACGCTCCATCATCCGTTTGAGGAACCAATACTGCTGTTCACGGATTAGGGTCATTCTCTCAGGAGGCTGATCCAGCATAAGAGCATCTTGAGCAGGGTTTATCACTTCCTCGTTATGCTCTACTCCCATTTGGTTGAAGGCAGCCTCCAAGAAAACTTCACTCAAAGGTGGGATTGCCATCGACACTAGTAAAAAATCAGAAAAAAGTCAGAAGAGAACACACAAATGTGTCTAAAGGAGAAAACTGCGGCGCATCATCAGGGTTTAAACCCACACTACCAAAATAAGTCATATTGGCGACGAATTTAGCGACGCAAGTCATATACGTCGATAATATTTGTGAATTTAGCGACGTTATATAAAAACGTCGCTGATCGTCACCATCTTATCCGAGACGGGGAGCAACGAAGTCTGACTGGTGGATGGTTCGATCCGATTGAAAATCAAGGCTGGAAAATTGACAAGCATGGTCTTGTGGATATAAACTACAAGCGTAGATATCAAGGCTATGAACCGTTTGTCCTAGCAACTCAGGCTCAGCTCGTGTATTTCACAGCTTATCCGAGACGGGGAGCAACGAAGTCTGACTGGTGGGCAGTATGCAAGACTAAAGCTAGAGATACTTTTGATGTTCATGAAAAAGCTTACCAGGAGGACGAGCTACCTCCTGTAACCAATATTGTCGATGTGGACTCCACGGAAGTTACGCATTACACGACACATAATGTAGAAGATGTAGAATTATCCGAAGAGGAAGACGAAGCCGACGAAGGTGAAGACGAAAGTGAAGATGAGGAGGAAGAGGAAGATGAGGTCGAGGAAGACGAACAAGATGATTATTCTGAAGATGATTGAGAGAGATATACTTATCTGGACTTAGATGTTTCTTCTAGAATATATTATCTGGACTTAGATGTTTATTGTAGAATGTATCATCATATGTTACCTTGGTTATTATCTTTGTTGTACTGTCATATTTCTATTCTCTATTATTTTTGTACTGTCATATTTCTAGTCTCTAATATTTGTTGTACATATTTATCTAGTCTCTATTATTTGTTGTACTGTCATATTTCTAGTCTCTATTATATCTTGTACTATCATATGCTGTTCAGGTATGGCAGGTCGTCGCGGACATTTGCGAGGGCCACGAGGAGGTCGGAATCCTCCGGTACTTCCTACAGGTACTGCTAGGGGACGGAGTTTGCCTTCGGTACCTCCTATTGGTACCGGCTCTGGATCCTCGTCGCCGATTACTCCTCCATATCGGACAGTAGCTGGGCCGGTTGGGACGACGTCACGTGGCATATCTCCTGGGACGAGTAGTTCCAGACCTGTTGAGAGGGCTCCCCCGTCTAGCGTTCCTGATGTTGATACGACGATGGAGACGGATGAGCAGATGGCCGATGAGGATGCGCCGACTGCCGACCAGCATCATGAAGATGATGCGTGCGCACCTCCGGAGGAGGGGAGGACGGAGATCTGGGCCGACGGTACAAAGTAGGTATTTTGGTTTATGATTTTTTTTCTTCTGTTTTTATCATAAATTAACTTTTTTCATGAATATAATATGTATGTATAGATATCGTCCTCCAGGGGTACAGAGACGCCTAGGCGATATGCTGAGGCATAATTATGGTGGTCCCTGGATTAACTACTCTGATGCTCCAGACGAAAGGAAGAACTTCTGGTTTACGCGCTTCAAGGTTAAAATAGATTTGTTTTTAACATGAATCATTTAATTTATGCATATTATATATAACTGATAAATATTTGGTTTCGTACTGTTCTAGGATATGTTTTACTATCTGCCGCACCGGGCCGAGCAGATCGAGGGGATGTTTCCTTCCGTCGCTGCTAAGCTGATCCGCGACTCTATTAATGATCAGAAGGAACGTGATCGTGCCGGAAAGCCGATCAAAGGTTGGATCACCCCTGATCAGTGGAATGCGATGAAGGCTCGATTCAACGAGCCAAGGTACAAGGAGAAGTCGGAGAAGGCTAAGGCGGCTAGGCAACATGCCTCGAAGTGGTGCGGTGGGTCGATTCCGATGACGGAACATTTCCGTCGTCTGGTATGTCTTTCTCTTTTAGAAATATTATTTTAATGCAAATCCGATAAATTATTACTAAGATAATATATTTAATTACAGGTAAGGAAGGTCGGTAACGCCGACATGGTGACCGTCTTCCTGGCCATCCATCGGAAGGGCGGAGTCCTTATTGACGAGAGGGCCCAGAGCACCTATGTAAGTATTACAATACGTTATCTTAATTTAATACTTCGTGTCCATTTTAATATAACTTAGTAAATATGATGCAAATAAATATTCATGAAGTTAGTAAAAATAAGTACATTAATTAGAAATTAGAAATCATAGAGTACTATCCATACTTTCTAGGCCGAGTATACGAGGCTGCGGGAATGGGCGGCTGCTAGTGCACCTGATGCAGGAGAGGCCGGTACTTCCTCGCAGCCCACTCAAGCTCCGTCGACGGACGAGCTGTGGATGACCGCCGCTGGTGGCCTCCGTAGGGGTACGTACTACGGTACGGGATCCTATGGCGCCCTAGTTGCGACCCAGTCCTCTAGGACATCTCCTGCTAGTGTGCATGGTCCACAGCCGTCCCAGGAGTCTGCCCGAGTCCACCAGATGATGGAGTCTCTCCGTGACGACCTGCTACGACGGATCGAGCAGCAATCTCAGCATCCTACGGACGATCCTGCACTGCTAGCACGATTGGATGCGCTCGACCGCGGCATTATAGACCTCAGGGAGACGACTGAGAGGACAGAGCGCGCCGTTGGAGGGTTAGAGCGCACGGTGACGGAGTTGCAGATAGGACAGGTGACCATGGCCGAGACGGTGAGATTGGCGCAGGATTCGATGGTCCAGAGCAGTGGTAGAATGTTATCTATCATGGATTCATACAACCAGCGACTTACAGCGTTGGAGCATGCTGGTACTCTGGGTGCGCCTTCATCGTCGTCGACTCCGCCGCCTCCACCGCCTTCTTCTTCGACACCGACTCCACCGACGTCACAGCCTGGCGCTCCATCTGTATCGATTTCACTTGCGGAGTATGAGGAGTTTTTACGCCTTCGTCGTGGCGGTGCCCCTCCTGCACCAGATCACTAGTAGTCCTAGTTAGGACTTTTGTTTGTGTTTGTATCATCTTATGTTTGTGACTTATGATTGGATGTTTGTATTGGATGTTAGTTGTGTTTGTATCGAATTGACTTGTGACTTGTTTGGATTGGATGTTAATTCCTTCGTCGATAAATGTTAATTGTGTTTGGATTGGATGTTAATTAACTTAGATTAAAGCTATCTGTGATTTGGAATTGTGAGTGGGGGTTTGAATGCGCTGTGATTTGGAATTGTGAGTGGG
>JANAVB010023206.1:0-64832 GCA_029216955.1 Iris pallida
GTACTTCATGTCTGTGCGTTTCACTTACATCATGTATCATCATGCTTCACTATTCATGCTCTTCTGTATTCATGTACTCTCATGTTCACAGAGTCCTCCATGAATCAATTTCACGTGTGCTCTCATCACGGAGGCAGTGAAATCATGAATCTTAACGTAACTTGATTGGATCCTTGTGTATTGATTGGGGATGGGGGAGTAGAAATAGCATGTGAATAATTCTAAGTAATACAATCTTGAACCTCCTCTCATGAATCACCTCTACTTGTTCACATGTCTAGATTGTACTCTGATTCACTAGTCACTGATAGTTCTCTACCTATGGAAGATATTTCCATTACAGTTATCTCTTTTCTTCATGTACTTTCCTTCAGTTACTCACATATCGTACTCTATTGCATGTTTATTATCTTCTGACATGATATGAACTGCGTGAGATGTATTGTGCTCGTTTCTGTCCTGACTGGACCTGTTGATATATTACAGAGGATGAGGATGAGGCTTACTGTACTACCTATTATGGAGCTGCCCTAGACACTCGCGAGTTGGACTCTTAGGAGGACCTAGCTCTAGCTGATGATATTGCCCCTACTGCCTAGACTAGTTTTGTTAGGCTTTATCTTACTTATGTTGTCATTTGGGTTTGAGTTGTATTATGTCTGTTTTGTGTCGTTTAGACACTTAGACTTATTTCCATTTAATTGTACTTCCTTTGAGATCATCATATTTATATCGTTCTATCTTCTGCCTAGATGGTGATTGAGATTGTATAGTATTGTCACCTCCACTCGGAGTGTATATACGTACAGGTACCTTATATGTTAGATGTGGACCTAGGAAGCGTTTCTAACGCCGACACTGCGACGTAGGCTGGACGTACCACTTCTCGTGCCCTTACTCTAGGGTGTGGGTCGTGACACGTTTTTAGTGGTGGCCCATGCAGGTCTAGACGTAAAGTGTGGTGGTACTCGAACAGAGTATCACTACAGCCTGCTATAGGATATAGGACATAAATTTTTTAAGGGTACTCAATCACATTAGGAAAATTTCTTTATTGCCATCTAAATTCTTATTGTCAGCTGATCCTTTGAATTATAATTGTCCGCCTTTGTTATTTCGCTTCTTTCTCAAAAATTGATACTCTTGTTATCTATCTTCAGGATGGTAGAGACTAGATCGCAGTGTACCATCCATGGGGATGCTGTGGAGGGGACTGCTACCTCCCAGCCAGCACAGCGAGGCCAGGAGGCTGCAGCTCCTGCCACATCAGCTCGTGTTGAGACCTCGGCAGCCGCAGCAGGAGGCATGCATCTACCGGCTCGGAGGCAGGACCCGATTTTCCCAGAGGATCCTTACCAGCAGCCACCTCCAGGGACAGTGGACGCAGTGCAGCTACTAGCCTCCTTCAGGCAGTACGTGGAGGGTCAGCAGACCCAGCAGCAGAGACAGACGGCAGTGCTCACTCGAGGCATTGAGCTGGCAGTGACAGCAGTGGAGAGAGTCGTGGCTCAGCCAGCAGCAGTCCAGCATCCGTACCAGCCACGGGAGAAGGGCATCCAGGACTTCCAGAAGATGCACCCAAGAGACTTTCAAGGGACAGAGGGGATCCTGTATGTCGATGAGTGGATCGAGCATATGGAGGAGATCTTCAGACTGGCTGAGATTCCGACGAGGCTCCAGATAGTGGCAGCGGCCAGCATGATGCAGGATCTGGCCCGTACATGGTACCAGACCGACCCGAGGGTCGGCACAGCAGGACAGACTTGGGCAGCATTCAAGAAGCTGTTCAAGGAGAAGTTCTTTCCAGAGGCAGCTGTGGGAGCCCTCGAGACTCAGTTCGAGGCCTTAGTCCAGGGTAGTCAGACTGTGGAGGAGTATGCAGGAGAGTTCTGCCGCCTGGGCAGATTTGTAGAGGACTTGTCGGAGACGACGAAGGCCCGGAGGTTCCGGAAGGGCTTGGTAAAGGAGGTCAAGTCCTACACCAAGAACTCCCACAGCACTACATTTGAGAAGATCCTGGTGGACGCACTAGCTGCAGAGGATGATCTTGAGCTTAGGCTCAAGAGGGGACGACACTCCCAGGGAGGCAGCAGTAGCGGAGGACCGGCCAAGAGGCCTCACTTTCAGCAGCAGCCTCAGGGACAGGGCCGTGCACCTTTTTAGTAGGTGCAGCAGCAGCAGCCGAGGCAGCAGCAGCAGGCTCAGAGACAGCAGTCCACCATTTGTCTCTACTGCAAGAAGCCAGGGCATGGGTGGACTGATTGTAGGAAGAGACTTAGGAAGTGTCTTCTTTGCGGATCATCAGAGCATCAATTGAGGGATTGTTCCCTCTCTAGAGGCAGAGTAGCTCAGGGAGCCGGAGCCAAGGCTCTAGTAGGCCAGCCGAGGGGACCAGTCCTACAGACACAGCAGCAGAGGTTTGGCCAGCACCAGCAGCAGGCCAGGGGAGGCCAGCAGGGGCGAGCTTTCGCCATGGCAGCTAAGGATGCAGAGGCGATAGGAGAGCTGATCGCTGGTTCGGTTCTTTTTGACTCCAGTCCAGCATTTGTATTATTCGATTCCGGTGCTTCGCATAGTTTTATATCAGTATCTTTTGCGGTTAGACACGGTATCATAGCGGAATCGTTGCCTAGGACTTACAAGATCACGACCGGGGGTGGCATTATCCTCGTACGTGATGTTTGTAAGGGTCGGAGAGTTGTTTTGGGAGGCCGCGAGTTGGAGGTGAGCTTGCTCGTAATACCATTGTCGAACTACGATATAGTACTCGGCATGGATTAGTTGAGCAGACACCACGCCAGTATTGATTGCAGAGGGGGTAGAGTTCTCTTCAGAGCGCCGGAGGAGCCAGAGTTCGAGTACTCCAGACGTCAGGCAGAGCAGAGCAGCAGAGTTTTCTGCAGAGTCTCGATTGAGGAGCAGACGATTCTACACCCCTTGATAGCAGAGTATATGGATGTTTTCTCAGAGGAGTTGCCGGGATTGGCACCAGACAGAGACATAGAGTTCTCGATAGACTTGGTTCCAGGAGCGGAACCCATCTCTCAGCATGTCTATCGGGTAAGCAATAGCGAGTTGGTGGAGCTGAAGAAGCAAGTGGATGAGCTGCAGGACAAGGGCTTCATCCGCTCGAGTTTGTCGCTATGGGGTGCACCAGTGTTGTTTGTGCCGAAGAAGGATGGGCCAGTACGGATGTGTATTGACTACAGGGCACTCAACAACCTCACGATAAAGAACAGATGCCCACTGCCGCGGATCGATGATCTCTTTGATCAGTTGAGCGGAGCTCGGGTATTTTCCAAGATTGATCTGAGGTCAGGATATCACCAGGTAAAGGTGAAGGGGGATGATGTTCCCAAGACCGCTTTTAGGACGCGGTACGGGCAGTTTGAGTTTTTGGTTATGCCGTTTGGGCTAACCAATGCACCGGCAGTATTTATGAACCTTATGAACAAGGTGTTCCACCAGTATCTGGATCAGTTTGTGGTGGTGTTCATAGATGACATCTTGATATATTCCAAGACTGAGGAGGAGCACGAAGAGCATCTGCGAATAGTGCTAGAGATTCTCAGGAGGGAGCAGCTTTACGAAAAACTCTCCAAGTGTGAGTTTTTCTTGGACCGGATGGACTTCTTGGGGCACGTTGTGACTGGAGATGGTATCTCAGTTGACCCCAAGAAGATTGTAGCAGTTGAGGCATGGACAGCGCCGACTTCAGTTGCAGAGATCAGGAGCTTCCTGGGGCTGGCAGGATATTATCGGAGATTTGTGCAGGATTTCTCCCGGGTTGCAGAGCCGTTGCCGCGGTTGACCCGGAAGGATGCTGAGTATGTTTCGTCAGAGGATTGTCAGGCAGCTTTTGATGAGTTGAAGAAGCGGCTTACGACAGCTCCGATTCTGACATTGCCTTCAGGATCAGGTGGTTTCACTATTTATAGTGACGCTTCAGGAAAGGGGCTGGGTTGCGTCTTGCAGCAGCATGGGAAGGTGATTGCCTATGCTTTCAGGCAATTACGTCCCCATGAGAAGAACTACCCTACCCACGACTTGGAGCTGACAGCGGTGAATTTTGCTTTGAAGTTATGGAAGCATTATCTGTATGGGGAGAGGGTAGAGATATTTACAGATTATAAGAGCCTTAAGTATGTGTTCACTCAGAAGGAGTTGAACATGAGGCAGCACAGATGGTTGGAGTTGATGAAGGACTTCGACATTGCACTGCAGTATCATCCAGGGAAGGCCAACGTGGTTGCCGATACCTTAAGTAGGTATCCGACAGCCATGTGTTTGACCATGGATCGGCATTTGCTTGCCGACTTGGAGAGCCTTGGGATTGAGGTGATCATGCCCGGAGTGCAGATGCAGATATGGGGCATGCAGATTCAGTCGGACTTGGTGGAAAGGATCAAGTCAGCACAGTTTGAGGACGTTGCTCTGCGGTGTCTCCAAGAGCAGGTTCGAGCAGGATTGCTGGAGGGCGAGTTTTCTCTTGCAGATGATGGTGCCTTGAGGCACGGTTCCAGATTGTGTGTATCCAGCAGAGAGCTCAGGGAGCAGGTTATGTAGGAGGCCCACAGATCTCAGTACTCTATACACCCTGGTGCCAACAAGATGTACCGAGATCTGAGGGAGCAGGTTTGGTGGTCCGGGATGAAGCGGGAGGTGGCTCGTTTCGTAGCCAGGTGCTTGATCTGTCAGCAGGTCAAGGCGGAGAGGCAGAGGCCCGGTGGACTATTGTAGCCGCTGCCCATTCCCGAGTGGAAATGGGAGCATATCACTATGGACTTCGTATCAGGATTATCGCGTACGTCAGGAGGGAAAGACGCAATTTGGGTCATCGTTGACAGGTTGACCAAATCGGCCCACTTCTTTCCATTCAAGGTGGGTACGTCTACGGAGAGGCTTGCGGAGATGTATATGCGGCAGATAGTCAGGATTCACGGAGTTCCGGTCAGCATCGTCTCAGATCGGGATAGTCGCTTTACTTCCCATTTCTGGAGGAGTCTGCAGACTAGCTTGGGCACTCAGCTCAAGTTTAGTACCGTATACCAACCCCAGACGGACGGACAGTCAGAGAGGACTATTCAGACACTTGAGGATATGTTACGGACATGCGTCTTGGACTTTGGAGGCTCTTGGGAGGATTATCTTCATTTGATGGAGTTTGCTTACAACAACAGCTTCCAGGCCAGCATTGAGATGTCACCTTTCGAGACTTTGTACGGACATAGGTGCCGTACACCCTTATCTTGGGATGATATTGGTGAGCAAGCTTTACTGGGGCCAGAGATGGTTGTTGACGCAGCCAAGAAGGTAAAGCTCATCCGGGACAGACTTCGCGTGGCGCAGGACAGACATCGGCACTGGGCCGATAGCTACCGGAGGCCCTTGGAGTTTGAGGTACAGATTAGAGTAGGATTAGATTTGGTTTGATTGTTGTGTTTTATTGATCATGTTTGTTTATCATAGTTAATTTGAGACCTTACTTGTGTTTAGGTCGGAGACATAGTTTTTCTACGGATATCTTCGACTCATGGTACCATACATTTTGGTGGAGGTGGAAAGCTTAGCCCGTGCTTCATCGGCCCTTTCGTTATCAGCGGAAGAGTCGACGATGTGGCTTACAGGCTAGACTTGCCACCTGCACTTGTGGGAGTCCACAACGTATTCCACGTATCACAGTTGAGACGGTACGTGGCTGACCCTAGCCATGTGCTTGATCATTCGAAGATTGAGGTCGGACCTATTCTTAGCTATCCAAAGCAGTCTGTGGAGATTCTGGATCGACGAGAGAAGGTGCTGAGGAACCAGACGATACCTTTGGTTTGCGTCGCATAGAGGCATCATTCTCCAGGAGAGTCTACCTGGGAACGGGAGGATGAGATGCGCGAGCGATACCCTTATCTATTTGGACCCTGAGGTATGATTTTCTATCCTTCTCACCAGTTAGTTTCGCCTTTCAATTTCGAGGACGAAATTCTTTTAAGGAGGGTAGACTTGTCACTATCATATTTTTGACTTGAGGGTATTTTGGTCATTTTGATTTTTTGGTGTTTTTGAAAATTTTTATTAATTAAATATGAGCTAATAGTTGGTTGAGGATTGACCTAGAAGCTTAGCCTAATCTAAATTAGCCTAGAATGATTAGGTTAACTAGTCATGAGATAATTATTAATATCTAGATATTATAGGAAGATATTTGCTCTAAGATATTTATGGAAAAGTTAGCCTATGACTTTGAACCAATAGGAATGCCTAGAAATTGTTGGACAATCCTTAGCCACTCATCAAGACCTAAAAACCTAGACCTAACAAATCTATGGCAGCCATTAAACACCCCCTCCCCCTTCCTATAAAACAATCTCATTAAAAACTTAGCCTCTCTTTATACCCCCTTTAGAACCCTAATAGTTCTTCACAATTTTTCCTTCCGTAATATCTAAATCAAGCCCAAATTGATTCAAATCAATTGCAACATCACCCTCTACAGTGGTGGAGGCTAGTTGGGGCTTGCTAGCTAGGTTTTGAAGTGCTTGGGTGGATTGAAGTTCAAGAAGAACCCTCAACCTCACACCCTTTTCATTGAGATTCAATCTCAATAGGTAAACCCCATGAAACCCTAGTAAATTGTGTTTTATTTTCATAAATGCATGCATATAGGTATACCCTAGCTGTAGGAATAGTGTGGTGCTAGGTAGTGTCGATTTCGTGTCCGTATCGGACACGTATCAGTGAAATTATGAAGGTGTTCGACGAAATGCTTGTGAGAATAAAATGTTTTTAATTTCAAAAACTAATTGAAAGGAAAAATAGGTCTTGTATTGTAGATTAAGGATCCTAAGGACTGAGTCAAAGTTTTGGTGTCCTCGTGTCCAAAACGGACACATACACACACGTGTAGTCACGGTATCAATGCCCTGCTGCCACGCATGGAGTACTCACTGCACAGGCCATTAGGAACCACCAAAATTGGTGTGGGACTCGGGGCAGTGACTAACAAGTCACTCCCCAAGTTTCAGGACTTCTAGTGTCGTGTCGGACACGAATTTTGGCACACACTGATTTTGCACTGTACAGAACACGTGAATTATTCTCACTGATACGGCTTAGAATCTTTGGACACGACACCTACGGACATGATTCAGGGTGATGAATAGGTAGCCCTATACGTGGGCTACACGTGTGCACGACCACGTGTCACCACCTGGCCTGTGTCGAGTGCACGAGTCCTTGGACTCGCTGCACGATACTGTGCACTGTGCAGTGCACCCATATGTGTTCGAGTGTGCTGGACACACTCGTGTCCACTCGTTGGGACACGAACAGGTAGTAGGACACAAACACAATGTTGTTATTGATTTACTAACCTAAATTCTATTGGTTAGATGTTGTTTTAATTATGGGAATGGGAATATCCCCAATTTCTGAACTGTAGAGTATCAGTGAGTGTGCTCACTGTTTCACCTTTCGAATTCTCTTTTGAAATGTTAAATATATCATGTAATTGTTATGGGTTAATGTATGTGCATTAGGAAACATGTTTAGATTGTAGAAATCATCCTTTGTGAAGGATAATGATGAATAGGATTCAAAATTCAGTGAGGGACTGTCATCACTGATACTTGATTTTAAGTTTTCCTGAGATTTCATTATGGAGAACTGAGTATATGGATCTTTAAAATGAAAACTGGAAAAACTGAGATCCTAAGTTCATAAACCTGAGATTTTATTCCTACACACAGAACAAACACACACACACTGAAAAAATAAGATTTTCCTGAGAATCTATTGTGGAACAAAAACTGAGATTGAAAACTGAGATGTGATGAAAACTGAGATTTGTTTAAATGTTATGCAAACTGAAATGATGACTTGAGTTCACCTGAGATTAGGAAGTTCAAGTTCAAGGAGAAAAACTGGGTTTTGTTTAATTGTTATGAAAACTGAAATAGGTTGATTCTGAAATAATACTACATGCTAATTCATATGCAAACTGATATTCATGTGTTGATGTATAAACCTGAGACAAAATCATGAGAAGTAGTTCATTGTTAAATCCTGAAGGTTCAATAGATGTTGACTGCATTATAGATTTGAATTCACTGTTATTATTGAACCTGAGGTTGGTTCACTGTTCCATTCACCCTACAGTTTACCATGCATACACACACATGTATCCACATTATTCCTATCACCTAAAAACTGGAATTTGGCTCCCTGTTTACATACACACATGTTCTACACACACACCCACATGTTACAAGTACACCTAGGACACAAATACATATGTCTCTCCCTATTACTCTATTCATATATATATAAGTGTATATATATATATACATATCTATATGTAATATTATCATAATGTAGCCTATATATGTATGAAGGTGTGTTAATTATGTCAAGTTAGATAAATATTAGATATATACTTAATATGTGAAATGTGTGGAATGTGTGACTAGCCTATAGCCTATAGCCTATGGCTCATAGCCTGTGTTTCTGGCTTGAATGCCAGTTAAGGTGTGTGGTTGGCTCATATAGCCTAGATACTATGTGTGTATACCTAGAGTTGACTTTTTGAACCTAAACTTGACTTACTAAGCATAGATTAGACTAGTTGACCAAGATTTACTAAACCCTAACTAGTTTGACCTAACTTGACTAGACTTGACTTTTAGAGTTGACCAAAGTTGACCAAGAGTTGACTTTGGTCCAGACTGACCTAGACATCATGTAGATGCATTTTAGCAGTCTATTTCTCTATGTTAGACATGTTGTAACTTGTGTTGCTCTGATTAGGAGACAGACACCTCTCTTCAGGCAGTACACCCTCTTCGGACATTCAGTTATCAGGCGAGTACATTCTCTGACCGTTTCATACTTGCTAGAATTTATATTCCTGCTCTAAATTTACTTTACTTGCATGCTGTCACGTTGGTAACACGGATTGGTACTATATGGATCCCTTCATGAGATGTTATCCCCCTCAGGAGCATCAGGTACTTCATGTCTGTGCGTTTCACTTACATCATGTATCATCATGCTTTACTATTCATGCTTGCTCTGTATTCATGTACTCTCATGTTCACAGAGTCCTCCATGAATCAATTTCACGTGTGCTCTCATCACGGAGGCAGTGAAATCATGGATCTTAACGTAACTTGAATGGATCCTTGTGTATTGATTGGGGATGGGGGAGTAGAAATAGCATGTGAATAATTCCAAGTAATACAATCTTGAACCACCTCTCATAAATCACCTCTACCTGTTCACATGTCTAGCTTGTACTCTGATTCACTAGTCACTCATAGTTCTCTACCTATAATAGATTTTTCCATTACAGTTATCTCTTTTACTTCATGTACTTTCCTTCAGTTATTCACATATCGTACTCTATTGCATGTTTATTATCTTCTGACATGATATGAACTGCGTGAGATGTATTGTGCTCGTTCCTGTCCTGACTGGACCTGTTGATATATTACAGAGGATGAGGATGAGGCTTACTGTACTACCTATTATGGAGCTGCCCTAGACGACACTCGCGAGTTGGACTCTCAGGATGACCCAGCTCTAGCTGATGATATCGCCCCTACTGCCTAGACTAGTTTAGTTAGGCTTTATCTTACTTATGTTGACATTTGGGTTTGAGTTGTATTATGTCTGTTTTGTGTCGTTTAGACACTTAGACTTATTTCCATTTCAGTTTGTACTTCCTTTGAGATCTTCATATTTATGATATCGTTCTATCTTCTGCCTTAGATGTGATTGAGATTGTATTATATATTGTCACCACCACTCGGAGTGTATATACCGTACAGGTACCTTATATTGTTAGATGTTGTGACCTAGGACAGCGTTCTACCGTCGACACTACGGCGTAGGCTGGACGTACCCACTTCTCGTGCCCTTACTCTAGAGTGCGGGTCGTGACACCGAGGGAGCTGGAGGGGGAGGGGCTCGACCCCGAGGGGGGGAGCTGGACCTTCACCACTGTGAGGGGGAGGGACCACAGCGAGGGTAGGGGGGCTCGACCCCGGGGGAGCTAGAGGGAAGGAGAGGGTGGGAGCTCGACCACGGGGAAGCCGGAGGGGGGCTCGACCCTGGGAGGGAACCACGGCGAGTGGAGGGGGGCTCGACCCCGAGGAAGCGAGAGGGAATGAGAGGGGGTCGACCACGGGGCAGCCGGGGGGAGCTCGACCCCGGGGGGGAGCTGGACCTTCACCACGGTGGAGGGGAAGGCTCGACCCCGGAGGGGGGAGCCCCGACGAGGAAAGGGGGCTCGAACTCGGGGGAGCGAAAGGGTAGGAGGGGGGGCTCCCAACGCAGGACAGAAGCCCGAGGGGTCACGTGGCCCCCTAGGCCTGTAGTATTTTCGAATTTCGAAAAAGTATGGGCGATGGGAAAAGTCGGGGGGGCCCGAGGAGAGCGGGGGGGAGGGGGGCCCGAGGGGAGTCTGGAGGCGCACAGTACCGGATGGTGGGTGCCGGACCCCGAGGGTGGATGAGTGGAGACAACCTGGGGGACGCGGGATGTCACTCTCATTTTCCGTTAAACGTATTTTGAGGATACGTATACGGATTTCTGATAATTGTCAGGTGGCCCGTATTTTTACTTATCTTGCTTAGCTTAGCCTTGGTTTAAATTTTGACTTGATTGGTTCAACTTGGTTCAATATGACTTGGCTTGGCTTTTTTTTTGGTTTATTTTGGGTTGAGATGGGAGGGGTTGCTATATAAGTCAACTTATTCTCTCTCCTCCATTATTTGTATTTACTTCTTCATCTTCTTCATTTACTACTCCCACCTAGCAAGCCTAGGCAAGTGCAACTTGCTTCATGATGGATCTCAAGTTTTATTGTTCCATTTCCTTCCTTAATTTATTCTAAACCTCTTTGGAACTTGACATTTTTGGATTTGATGGATGGATTCTTGTAGATCTAAGTTTGTCACTTTTCCGTTTTTCTTGGTTTAGATCTATAAAACTTGGTTATTTTTGAAATCTAATAGTTCCATGTTGTAGGGAATTCAATTATACCCAATTTTGGCTTTCGAACCTCATGATTTCGACTTCATATGAGAAAGTTATGCCATTTTCGAGTTCATGGGTTTCCCACACCTTTTGGTGCTGTCGGGACGATGAACAGTACCGCGCGCAGTGTCTTCGCTGCCGCGCTCCGTGCTTGCACGCAACGTGTGCCGTAGGCGATTTTGCCCGTACGCAATGCGCAACTTGCGCGCCGCACGCCCACACACTTCTCTGTCGTGCGCCCGCGCGCAGCGCTTGCATGCAACGTGCGCCGTAGGCAATTTTGCCGGCGCGTAATGCGCAACTTGCGTGCCGCGAGCCCGCGTAGTTCTCTGTCGCGCCCCCGCGCGCCGTACTTGCACGTAACGTGCGCCGTGGGCAATTTTGCCCGTGCGCAATGCGCCACATGCGCGTCGCACACCCACGCACTTCTCTGCCGCGCGTCCGCGAGCCATGCTTGCGCGCAACGTGCGCCGTGGGCGATTTTGCCCGTGCAACTTGCGCGCATGTCACTCCAAATGACTGTTTTTGCCCGTTTGGGCTATTTTGTAGCTAAAATCTTGAAAAAATTAAAACATGAAAGTTGCAGATCTTTTCCTTGGCTTCAAGAAAATGTCACTAGTTATTTTATGCAAGTTTCTCTCATTCATAACAATATAAGAATAAAACACGATAGTGTCCTGTTAAGGGACACTCTTAACAAGTATCAAGTAACATGATAATTCTTAATAGTGACCCGTCGCGGTACACTCCTGACAAGTAACTTAACATGATAATTCTTGATGGTGGTCTGTTGTGACGCACTCTTGACTTGATAAAGTAAACCTACATGATAATCTCGATTTGCCTTGCTAAGTAACTATTGTCTTGACACCGTGGGTATTTGTGCATGTATAAGCTACATGTCTCGTCTTGCATCATGTCTAGGATATAAATTCCTGATTTCCACGGTTAGGGATTCATACTGAATCTGACTAGGATAATGGCTAGAGTGATCAAGTAGTTCATGAAGAGATTTTCCAGCTACATGCAGTCCCGTTATCTGGTGCTTTAACAGGACTTGTAGCCTGCCGTCGAGTAGGGCACATTTTCAGCACACTGTCATGTGTTGCACCTCTAAGTCACCTAATCCAACTCTCTCAACTTGTGACCGGATAACCTGGATTAAGACTGCAGGGCTTGTGGCTGTTGTAACATCTCGATGCATCTTGTTAGTAACTAAGATTGTGATACCCTAGTTAGTTAAAGTATCAAGCCGTACTCTTTGCTTGGCAGTGATTGATGGATGGAGTCCTATCTTGTCTAGTCTTGCCTAGATCCAGTACATGGCTATCTCAGGACATGCTTGTCTATGCTTTACTTTATCGATAATTGGTTAGAGACTAAGTTCTGTTCAGGTGAAGGGTTACAACCCCGGTGCTTGTTTGGTTTACGAGTTGTAACTTGGTTATCGAAATAGTCCGTTAGTTATCTTATCGTTTATTATCCTGCTTTCTCTAACTCATGTCTTTCGTTATCCTTTATGTATCATGTGCTAATATGCTGGTTTTAGTTCTTAAGTGAAGCCTCCCTTGTGGCACTTGCTCTTTCTGGGGTCTGACCCAGCTGGTTTTGTATGGCCAGATTTCGGAGTATCTCCCGAGGATCTCCCTATCTTCCAGCCAGATGGTGACTACTAGGTGTAGGTCCTAAAAATCAAGTTGCACACATCAACAAAGTTATCAAAATAAATTATACATCTTTGAAGTGAACTGTGCAGAAGACAGATTACGCAACAATTCGATTACGCAGGCTGAACTGCGCACTCATCCAAGTGCGCATGCTGATGTGGCCTCGTCACCATTACCTGACAGTGAATCAGATCTTCTGACAGTTGACAGCACAGAGAACGAAGAAACTGTTCGTTTATCGTGCCGCATAGCACTCGAGGACAGCTGTACATGCAGCACAATCTGCCTGCAGTGCAATCCAGCCCAGCGCGGTCCATCCTAGCACAATCAGAAGCCAGCGCAATTCAGGTGGCGCATTCCATCACTACAACAGACAAAGTACACGTAGCCTTCATGCCATCAATGACTCATTACGTGGTAATCGTCTGTACACGATCATGCGCATTTCAATCAAATAATGCCATGTGTCCTATACAGTTGGCCCGCGATCAAACAACTGCCAGCGCAGTCTGGTGTCTGCGCGGTCCAATGCAGCACAATCCAACTTGCGCAGTCCAGAATAACTAAAAAGTAGTTAATTCCAGAACTCTATAAATAGAGTTTCAAGTCCTTCCTAAAGGGATCATACATACACACAGAGATCAGAGATCATCACCAGAGATCAGGAGTTCTTGCCAAAGTGCTGCTGCAATCTTCAGAGGCTACTGTCTTCAAAGTTCACATCGTCCAAGGGATAAAGCGATCATCTTCAGATCGGATTCCTATAGTTGTACTTTTCTAGAATTCTTGTAATCTTCTTTACAAAGTTTGTTGAAATAAAGATCAACTTTTATTTTTGCAAACAAAATTCCCCAGCAGAGTCGCCATTTTGTTTTTGCAAACACTAGGTGCAACCCTGGCAACGAGTGGGTTCTTATTTTGCTCTCCCACTCCCTTGTAAAAATATTCTTTTAAGGCGTTTAGCCGCCGAGCAAGTGTTAGCTCGTTTGCAACTTTACTTACTGTCTGCCTACGGGCTGTAACATGATTGACAAATCCTAGGGTTGATCATGTATGACTGAAACTCTTGCTAGTCTTCACATTTTGTATGACTAGCTTCATGATCATCTGAATATGTGATGTTTGGGATGCCTTACTTTGTATGTATGATGATCTAACATCTTGTAACATTTACTTACTTGCTTGAGATTGAGACACTATGCTTGTTCATGACCATAAGAGACTGTTGGCTTGTAGATAAACCCTCATGCATCTAGACAGCCGTGACCGTATATCGAGGTAGATTATACTTCAATGTACGTAGCTGGCTGTGTCTGTCCCCCGCTCTCCAGTATTCTGGTTCTGGGACATGACACGGTTTAAGTGGTGGCCCATGCAGGTCTTGTAAATCAAGATGTACGAGGGTTTCACAGAATAGATGTCTCAATCAGTATCGCCCTTAATCTCTACTCGTTTCTTCTAATCTTTCCGAAAATTTGACCTTATCACATGTTTACATCCTCGATTTATCATGGTCCTTCCTTAGTGCTCCCTATGTCGTTTCTTCAGCGACAATGTTCCTGGTCCTACCGATCAGCAAGGCGGAGCACCTCCAGTGGACCAGCAGTAACCTGGAGACCAAGCCCAGCACTCTGGAGCAGTCTTCCGAGTCATGCATTTCGGGGATCTAGAGCCCCCAGTTTCGCCAGTCCTGACTGCAGACCCTGATAATGGAACCCTGGTGGATTTTATCAGAGAATTGCTTGCATCTCAAAATCGTCGGGGCGATGCCCTACACCAGACAGTACAAGATGCCATGGGCAGAGTTGGTTACCAAGGGAACAACGCGGCCAACAGCTTCAAGCGTCTGAACCCTTTTTTCTTTGACGGCACTGAAGATGCTATTGCTGCTGATGTATGGCTTCAGGACACAGAGGTTATGCTGGAAGCAGCTAGGATTCATGAGAATGAGAAGGTGGCCGTTGTGCACCTGCAGTTGTTAGACTTAGCCCGCAGCTGGTGGGCGATGCTAGCAGTTGGATTACCGACGCCTATCTCATGGGTGGTATACAGCAACAAGTTCTAGACTAAGTACTTCGATGCAGTAGCTCGGTATGATCTGCAGACGAGATTCACCAATCTTAAGCAAATGGGAAGGACAGTCGATGGATATGCGACCGAGTTTTCTAGACTTAGTCGGTTTGCTCCCACCTTGGTGGCAACCGAATTGGATCGATCGCAGCGATTCCAGCAGGGGCTCCACCTAGAGATTATCATATCGGTGGAACAGTTTGAGCACCAGATATTTGATGCCGTCCTGCGAGCAGCAAAGAGGCATGAGTTTACTTCGCAGAGGATTGTAGATAGAAACGGAGGACGGAAGAGGTCTCATGGGCAGATGTCCTAGTCTTCAGCACCCGCCCCGGCAGCTAAGGCCTTGATTATTGGAGCTCCTAGGAGGGCGACCACAGTTTCGTCGGTTCAGCACTCGACGTCGGCGTATCCTCAGCAACAGAAGCAGAAGCAGTCTTCCACAATGGCCTGCACTCATTATAGGAATCCAGGGCACGTAGTATCAGAGTGTCGTAGATCACGGGGATTATGCTTGGCATGTGGGGCACCGGATCTGTCACGCCCCAGAACTAGAATACTGGAGATCGGAGGAAAAACAACGCTAACTACGTATATCAAAGTACTCCAATATCCTGAGATACGGTCAAAGATGTCTAGAAGACAAGTGG
Source organism: Iris pallida (assembly GCA_029216955.1). Lineage (NCBI taxonomy): Eukaryota > Viridiplantae > Streptophyta > Magnoliopsida > Asparagales > Iridaceae > Iris > Iris pallida. The sequence goes on from JANAVB010023206.1 coordinate 15,419, forward strand.
GTGGACTCTAGCATGCCACTGACGACTCCTAAGGTCAAATAAATCCTATCTCAATCCAATCAACATAAGAAGCAATAAAGAGTAAATCGTATATGAGATGGGTAAGGCGTCCCAAACACAAGTATATACATAATCATGAGAGCTGACATAATAAAAGATATATCAATTGCTATAAAAAGGTACGTAAATGTACAACTAGCAGTTGTCCAGAATATACATCCATGCCGTACTAAGAGGGAGGGAACAAAACCCAGAAACAAGGACTAACATATGTCCTTGGCTAATACACCACAAAATAAAAGTGCAAGATAAAGTGGGAAATAAAGGTAACCCACTCGCTAATCCATGTCGGTCCTTTGAGTGCGAACCATCCGGAGGAGAAGACGGTAGATCCTCATGATCAACTATGGAACCTGGCCATGAAAAACCAGTGGGGTCAAACCCCAAATAGCAAGTACTACAAGGAAGGCTTGAGGGGAACGACATAGCCCAACAATAACACAACAACATAATGACAGAAATAAATAAATATGGGTCAAGACTAGTGCGGTACCAATGCACGTATCTTGAGAATATAAATGACTGAATGGAAATACTGAACCATATAGAAATAGAGAACAAATAGCCAATGAGCATCAAGGGAATTAGAAACTACTAGAAATCGGAGCCACAACCCTTAAACCAAACAAGGACCAGGGTCGCAGATCTTTTCCCTAGCACAATTTTGCCTCTGGCCATTCATCGACATAAGAGCATATAAAGTAATGCACAACAAAAAGTGCACGGCCAATCATTATCTATGGCTTGCTATCATTAACTAGCTAGGGTTTTTATAATCCTAATTACTAGTATGCAAGTTGAGAATTTTCGCAACTACCTGACTGCAGATACCCGGATGTCCAGGGGTACGAGTAGTACATCTATTGCCCAACAAGACTGCTGGAAGATGAAACGTGTCTTGACTTGTAACATGAACAACCATTTCAAATACTTGTAAAAGAAACATATAACTGACTGTACCACAACCCGACACGACATGTGACTCGATCATGTATCATATAACATATATAACTGACTGTGCCGCAACCCGGCACGACATGTGACTCGATCGTGTATCAATATACGCAAACTTGGTAGGTCATGGAGCCCTTGCCTAGCAGGGTTGAGCCACGCCTCATGGGGCCCTTGGAGCTCGGGGTTGGTAGTGCGAATTTCCTCCTACAATGATCTACTTGTATTTACTAGTCATTTACCTTATCATATTCATGTCAAATTCTCAAGTCGTGGACACTCAAGAATTTTCTAAGATGACGTGTGCCATGTACGAGTAAATCGTAAGTTATCACTTACGAACATTTTCGTACTAACATCACGTGATACACGGAACAATACTCACATTCGATTGTCCAGTGCCAAGATGCAATAGATTAGATATTCAACAAGCTATATCCACGGTGTCATGAAAGAACATGTACTCATATCTCGGGTCTAAAAATTAATAAGAAAATCAAGTCATGAGTGTGCTACTATGAGCCACTAAATCGAGCTAGGCATATACAGTAATCTGGAGTGCACCAAGTCAGGCCACTATCTATAATTTGGACATAGAACAGTAAATGAACATAAGCATGCACCATGTATATAGGGTGTACAATTATTCTCTAACTATCTAAGCTGTTATCTAATCATGTTAATAGTCCATTACAATCGAGAAAATATCAAAAATGGACAAAAACGTGCAAAAACGGACAAAAATAGCCTAAAACGGCATACCGATGTTATACGACGGCATACCGGCGGTATTCCGGCTTAAAGAAAGAAAGTTTCGGGTACAAAAATCGACATACCGTCGGTATACCGATTTTTCAAACAGCAACAAAATCCAGATTTTTGCCAAAACTTGTTTCGGCAATAAAAACTTCATTTTAAATCGAAATTTGGATTTTAAAAAGTCAAAATCGCATAAAATTAAATTTCCTACAACATGGAATTATTAGTTTTCACAAATTAAAAAATTTAATAGATCAATACCTCAAAATACTCGAAAATCATATCTAGAAACTCAAATCTATGCAATATTGTCGATCAAAACCAAAAGTGCTATATACTAAAGATGTTAACAATTTAGAGGAGCATATTTTAGAACAATAAAACTTTAATTTCTATGAAAAACAAAATTATAGTATGGTCATGTCACTTTTGAGCAAGATGTACTTGCCTAGGGTTAAGTTCCAAGCCTAATCTTCTACTCCACCACTAAGAGGGGTTCTGAACCACACTCTAGGCCTCAAGGCCAAGATTTCCTAAGCTTGAGAAGAGGGAAGAGAGTGAAGAGGAAATGGAGAAGAAAAGAAAAGAGAGGAGAGAGAAACTCAATGGATATATATAGAATGGGTAAATTAATCGTGACCGTTGGATCGTGATCTATGTCAAAATCTAAATCAATCCTAGCCATTGAAAGAAAACCAATTATCCAATGGATAATAGAATGCATCGACGCTATTCACGAAAATATCTAAATACTATTCGTCAAAATATCTTTATATTATTCACGAAAATATCAGAAATACTATTCATGAAAATATCAGAAATACTATTCATGAAAAAACCATAAATCGAAAATATCTAAAATATGGAAAATTTGTCCGGATGGCATGCCGTCGGTATACACAGATACACCGTCGTTATGCCGGTCAAGGAGAAAATCTATAACTTGGGGAAATTTTAAAGCATTCCGAAACCAAGAAAATACAAAATACAGATACAAAATACAATACAAAATACATATTCGTATTGACAAAATACAATACAAAATACATATTCGTATATAAATACAGATACTGTGAGACGAGTCTCACAACTTTCCACAACTTAGAAAAATTTCGTCTTCGAAATTTTCTAAAGCCAGTCGAGAAAAAATACACATGCTAAAACAATGTAAAATCATAACACATCAAAAGAAAACATCCCGTGTACAAGTGATATTTGAGATACAAAATTTAAATAAATACAGAAAATAATAAATACATACATATATAATACAAGAAAAGGAGGCATATGGAATAATATACCCCTGAGTCAGTTAAGTAGGGATTCGTCCTCGCATGCGTACGCTGACTCACTAAGTGGACAAGGGTCAAGTTTCGAAGTAAGTCGGTACCAACGACTCAGTCGAAGACATGTCTCTAATCCAGGATGCACCTTAGTAGTCGGGATACATGATAGATATCGTGTATCACGAAATACGGGGGCAGATGAGTGGTACGAGAGACTCGTATTCACTCGCCGAATATGTCAAGTCGACCATCGTATTCCGGGTATAAGTGGAATACAAGGCCGTCGACGGAACCCAAGAATGAGAATGACTTAAGGAACGCCTCAGATGCTTACCAATAATCTGACCGCCCTCAGCCAACATCTGCTCAATGATAACAAACTCTCTTTGCCTATGCATCGGGATTGCTGCTCTAACCTGCTGCTTATTTTTTAACCTGACTTACTGGACCTGGGCAAACTGCGCCGAATGCTAACATTGAAACTGTTGAGACCACGTCGGAAGGAGATGCTAAACACGGGATTCGGGCTGGCTTTGCTGACTGAACTGACTGGAGTGTAGTGAACTGAGCTGCCAAACATATGCTGAGATGGTACTGGTACCTGACTCTGTGGAGGCAGAATCTGATGCCGATATACTGCCTTAACCATGGAAGAAGATGGAGCAATAAAATCCTTGAAAGAAATAGATAAAAAGGTTAGGTGTCCCTGAATGATAAGGACACATGATATCAATAATGGACAGGAATTGAACAAGGATATATCAATCATGTTTACAGTTCAAGGAAAACGAGATGATGCGATCAGCAAGAGGAGATCAAAAGAAGATAAATATAGGATTGAGATTCTAAGAAGATGAATCCCCCATAAGTCTAAAGACAGACCTGCATGGGCCACCAAAAAACCATGTCGCACCCCAGAACTAGAATACTGGAGATCAGGGCAAAACAAAGCCAGTTACGCATATCAGAGTACTCCAATGCCCTGAGATACGATCAAAGCTGTCTAGAAGACAAGTGGGTGGACTCTAGCATGCCACTGACGACTCCTAAGGTCGAAAAAATACTATCTTAATCCAATCAACATAAAAGCAATAAAGAGTAAATCATATATGAGATGGATAAGGCGTCCCAAACAGAAGTACATACATAATCATGAGAGCTGACATAATAAAAGATATATCAACTGACAATAAAAAAGGTACGTATATGTACAACTAGCAGTTGTCCAGAATATACATCCATGTCGTACTAAAACGGAGGGAACAAAACCTAGAAATAAGGACTAACATATGTCCTTGGCGAATACACCACAAAATGAAAGTGCAAGATAAAGTAGGAAATTAAGGTAACCCACTCGCTAATCCATGTCGTTCCTCTGAGTGCGAACCATCCGGAGGAGAAGACGGTAGATCCTCGTGATCAACTATGGAACCTGGCAATGCAAAACCAGTGGAGTCAGACCCCAAATAGCAAGTACCACAAGGAAGGCTCGAGGTGAACGACAAAGCCCAACAATAACACAACAACATAATGACAGAAATAAATAAATATGGGTCACGACTAGTGCGGTATCAATGCACGTATCTCGAGAATATAAATGACTGAATAGAAATACTGAACCATATAGCAATAGAGAACAAATAGCCAATGAGCAACAAGGGACTTAGAAACTACTAGAAATCGAAGCCGCAACCCTTAAACCAAACAAGGACCAGGGTCGCAGATCTTTTTCCTAGCATAACTTAGCCTCTGGCCACTCATCGACATAAGAGCATATAAAGTAATGCACAACCAAAAGTACACAGCCAATCATTACCTACGGTTTGCTATCATTAACAAGCTAGGATTATCACAATCCTAATTACTAGTATACAAGTTGAGGATTTTTGCAACTACCTGACTGCAGATACCCGGATGTCCAGGGGTACGAGTAGTACATCTACTGCCCAACAAAACTGCTGGCAGATGAAACGTGTCTTGACTTGTAACATGAACAATCGTATCATATACTTGTAAAAAAAAAATATAACTGACTGTGCCGCAACCCGGCATGACATGTGACTCGATCATGTATCATATAACATATATAACTGACTGTACGGCAACCCGGCATGATATGTGACTCAATCGTGTATCAATGCGCGCAAACTTGGTAGGTCATGGAGCCCTTACCTAGCAGGGTTGAGCTATGCCTTATTGGGCCTTAGGAGCTCGGAGTTGGTATTACGAATTTTCTCCTACAATGATCTACTTGAATTTACTAGTCATTTACCTTATCATATTCATGTCAAATTCTCAAGTCGTTGACACTCAAGAATTTCCTAAGATGACGTGTGTCATGTACAAGTAAATCGTAAGTTATCACTTACGAACATTCCCGTACTAACATCACGTGATACATGGAACAATACTCACACTTGATTGTCCAGTGCCAAGATGTAATAGATTAAATATTCAACAAGCTATATCCACAGTGTCAAGAAAGAACATGTACTTATATTTCGGGTCTAGAAATCAATAAGAAAATCAAGTCATGAGTGTGCTACTACGAGCCACTCAATCGAGCTAGGCATATACAGTAATCTGGAGTGCTCCATGTCAGGCCACTTTCTATAATCTGGACATAGAACAATAAATGAACATAAGCATATGCCTTGTATATAGGGTGTACAATCATTCTCTAACTATCCAAGGTTATCTAATCATGTTAAGAGTCCATTACAATCGAGAAAATATCAAAAACAGACAAAAACGGGCAAAAACGGACAAAAACAGCCTAAAATGGCATACCATCGGTATTCTGGCTTAAAGACAGAAAATTTTTGGTGCAAAAATCGACATACCGTCAGTATACACCGGCATACATCAGTATACCAATTTTTCAAACAGCAACAAAATCCAGATTTTTGCCAAAACTAGTTTCGGCCATAAAAACTTTATTTTAAATCAAAATTCGGATTTTCAAAAGTCAAAATCGCATAAAATTGAATTTCCTACAACATGGAAGTATTAGTTTTCACAAATTAAAATATTTGATAGATTAATACCTCAAAATACTCGAAAATCATATCTTGAAACTCAGATCTATGCAATATTGTCGATCAAAACCAAAAGTGCTATATACTAAAGTTGTTAACAATTTAGAGGAGCATAATATAGAACAATAAAACTTTAATTTCTATGGAAAATAAAATTATAGCATAGTCATGTCACTTTTGAGCAAGATGTACTTGCTTAGGATTAAGTTCCAAGCCTAATCTTCTACTCCACCACCAAGAGGGGTTCCGAAACCACACTCTAGGCCTCAAGGCCAAGCTTTCCTAAGCTTGAGGAAGATGGAAGAGAGTGAAGAGAAAATAGAGAAGGAAAGAAAAAAGAGGAGAGAAATGCTCAATGGATATATATAGAAGGGGTGAATTAATCGTGACCGTTGGATCATGGACCATGTCAAAATCTAGATCAATCCTAGCCATTGAAAGAAAACCAATTATCCAATGGGTAATAGGATGCATCGACATTATTTACGAAAATATCTAAATACTATTCATCAAAATATCTAAATACTATTCACAAAAATATCAGAAATACTATTCATAAAAATATCAGAAATACTATTCATAAAAATATCATAAATCGAAAATATCTAAAATATGAAAAAGCTGTCCGGATGGCATGCCGTCGGTATACACCGGTACACCGTCGTTATGTCGGTCAAGGAGAAAATCTATAATTTTGGAAATTTTTTAAAGCATTCCGAAAACCAAGAAAATACAAAATATAATACAAAATACGTATCCGTATATAAATACAGATACTGTGAGACGAGTCTCACAGGATCACAAGATAGGGTCCTGTCCGAATAGAGCCAGTTCATCATCGTCAAACCTAATAAGTCGATCGGTTAGGGGTCCAGCACCAGTGCAACAACAGTACCAGCCTCCGAGGCTATTGCTACCTCAGGCTCAACAGTATGCCCAGGTTCAGATTTAAAACAGGCAGAAAGGTCACCAGTAGAGGGGACCAGCACCAAGAGGACAAGGTCAGGCTATGGCTCTGACCATAGCAGAAGAATTGGCATCAAGTGAGGTGGTGGCAGGTACCATTCTCATCAACTCTTTTCCAGTATCAGTATTATTTGATTCGGGTGCATCGCATTCATTTATGTTTGCAAGATTTACAACACGAATAGGACTGGAGCCCGAGTCATTATCAATAAGACTCAATATACTTACTGGTATTGGTCTTGTGGGGGTAGATAGAGTCTATTCCTCGTGTCGAATCGTAGTTAGCGGTAGAGAGTTTCCCATAGATTGATAGAATTTTCGATGGCCGACTATGATGTGGTCTTAGGAATGGATTGATTGAAGGATCAATACGCAAGAATAGACTACCATATTGGCAGGATTATTTTTGGTATTCCAGGCGAACTAGAGTTTTTATTTTCTAGAGGCAAAGTAGAACCTTCTCCACAAGTATTACGGATAGCAGTAGCAGAAGCAGTTCAATTTTCTAGAGTAGTAAAAGAGTTTTCTGATGTGTTTCCCGAAGAGCTTCCAGGTATGCCACTAGAGAGAGAGATAGAGTTCACTATCGACTTAATTCCAGGGACGACACCAGTGTTAGAGAGAGTCTACAGGATGGCACCTTCCGAATTAGAGATCTTGTACAAGATGATTGAAGAACTCAGAACCAAGGGGTTCATTCGTGCTAGTAGATCACCTTGGGGAGCCCCGATGTTTCTTATGAAAAAGAAGGATGGTACGTCAAGATTATGTGTTTATTATCGTACCTTAAACTCTGTGACAATCAAGAATGGATATCCTTTACTAAGGATAGATGATTTATTTGATCAACTAAGTAGGGCAGCAGTATTCTCGAAGATTGACTTGCGGTCAGGGTACCATCAAATCAGAGTCAGAGAGCAAGACATCCTGAAGACAGCATTCAGATCAAGATATAGACAATGGGAGTTCCTTGTTATGCCATTTGGAGCGACCAATGCACCGATCGTATTCATGGATCTCATGAATCGTATCTTCATGCCCTATTTGGATCAGTTCGTGATAGTGTTCATAGACGACATCTTAGTCTATAGCAAGAATGAGGCAGAGCATGAGCAACATCTTTATGTAGTTCTTCAGATTCTTAGGGGGCACCAGTTGTATACGAAGTTCAGTAAGTGCAAATTTTGGCTTGATCGCATTTCGTACTTAGGTCATATCATCACCAGAGGTGGAGTGGAAGTTGACCCCCAGAAGATAGTGGCTATAGAGACATGGCCAGTACCTAGCACCATTACAGAAGTTCAGAGTTTCCTAGGATTGGCTGGCTATTACCGGCGGTTTGTGTCAGACCTTGCTCGGATTTCAGCACCATTGACGCAGTTGACCTGCAAGGATGTGCAATTTGCTTGGACAGCTGAGTGTCAGAGTTCCTTTGAGAAGTTGAAGCAAAGATTGATGACGCCTCACATTCTCACGCTTCCAGATAGGACTGGAGGATTTTTAGTTTATTGTGATGTTTTCGACAGAGGATTGGGATGCGTCTTGATGCAGCATGGTAAGGTAGTAGCTTATACGTCATGTCAGCTTCATGATCATAAGAGGAATTACCCAACCCATGACTTGGAATTAGCAGCGGTGGTTTTCGCACTCAAGTTGTGGAGGCATTATTTGTATGGAGATCGGGTATAGATTTTTACCGACCACAAGAGTCTTAAGTATGTGTTTACCCAGAAGGATCTCAAAATACGTCAGAGAAGATGGCTAGAATTACTGGTGGATTATGACATCAACCGACAATAACATCCTGGGAAGGCCAATGTAGTTGCAGACACGTTGAGCAGAAGAGCAGGAGCTTATTTTCTAACAGCACAGCTAGAGTTATTAGCAGATCTTCAGAAGATGGGAATAGAAGTGGTTTTTCCTACCAATGTAGCATTGATGGCCAGCATTCAAGTTCAGTCTAGCATAGTTGAGAGGATCAAGATGGCACAATCAACATATTCTAAGCTTCAGCGGCATAGAGCAGAGTGTGAAGGAGGACGAAGATCAGAGTTATGCATTTACGAAGACGGTACACTCCGACATGGAAGACGTATTTTTGTACCTAGTGGTGATATCAGACAGGTGATCATGGCCGAGACTCACAGTTCTCAGTATTCAATTCATCCCGGCGGTACGAAGATGTACCGAGACATCCGTCAGCATTTTCTGGGGAATGGCATGAAGAAGGAGATAGCCCGGTTTGTATCTCGTTGTTTAGTTTGCCAACAAGTTAAAGCTGAACATCAGAGGCCAGCTGGACTTCTTCAACCTTTACCTATCCCAGAATGGAAATGGAAGCATATTACCATGGATTTTGTAACTGGGTTACCTAAATCCCCAGCTGGAAGAGATGCTATATGGGTTATAGTTGATCGGCTCACGAAGGTAGCTCATTTTCTCCTCTCCAGAGTTTGTCAGTCGACGGATCAGCTAACAGAGATTACTACAAGAAAAATGATTTTTTCCAACGTTTTATTAGCGTTGGCAAAACTGTGCAAAATGTTGGCATAGGCGTTACCGACGTTTGTTCAACGATTTTTGCAAACGTCGTCGTTGCTCTAGTTGGCAATTTACAACATTTACGCAAAACGTTGGCATAGGGTTTAGACGACGTTTATAAATGCCATTAATTGTTCTATAATGATTACCATATTTCCAACAGTTTCTCACAAAAATGGCGCAAAAGAGAACTTTCCAACATTTTTTGAAACGATGAGTTTTCCCAACCTTTTTCCAAAAACGTCGAATTTTGATTTCCTAACCATTTTAAACAAACGTTAGGTTTTGTATGGCCAAATTTTTTCAAAAACTGTTGGGTTTTTTTTTGGAACCAGGTAAATTGTTTCTGGAATCGCTCCCACTGGGATTCGAACTCCTGACCACTCGGGTCGCATGCATCTCTCTTAACCACTAGGCTAGAGGTCATTCGCTATATATATATATATATATATATATATATATATATATATATCCCAACATATTTCATGTGTAAAGTAGACTTTTTAATTTAGTCAATGGTTCACCTTAATTTCCCTAAACAAAATCTGCCTAATTTATGTAGGATTAGAAAAAAAAAAATTCCTTCACACGTCAAATAAGTGTAAATGCCCAAAAAAAAGTCAAAGAAATATCGAAAAGGGTTTCCAAATATGTGACATGCTTCACAAAATGTTGGTATATTGCTCGACGTTTAAAGAAAAACGCAGGTAATTAACAACGTTTGTTTTCAAAATGTTGGTATATTTCTCGACGTTTAAAGACAAATGCAGGTAATTGTCAATATTGGTATATTGCTCGACGTTTAAAGAAAAACGCAAGTAATTATCAATGTTTGTTTTAAAAATGTTGGTATTTTCTTGACGTTTAAAGACAAATGAAGGTAATTGTCAACCTTTGTTTAAAAACGTTGGTATATTGCTCAACGTTTAAGGGAAAATACAGGTAATTATCAATGTTTGTTTACAAATGTTGGTATATTGTGCAACGTTTAAAGACAAATGCCGGTCATGACCAACATTTTTTAAATACGTCGTTATATGCTAACTTAGCCAACGTTTACAAAAATGTCGAAGGAATAAACGTTAGAAAAGACCTATTTTCTTGTAGTGGATGTACCTCAGACAGATAGTCAGGTTGCATGGAGTACCAGTCAATATTATATCCGACAGAGATTCAAGATTCACATTACACTTTTGGCGGAGTCTTCAAGAGAGCTTGGGGACTCGACTCAAGTTCAGTTCAGCTTATCATCCACAGACAGATGGTTAGTCAGAGCGTACGATCCAGACTCTTAAAGATATGTTGCGGTCATGTACACTCGACTTTGATGGTTTGTAGGAAGATCACCTGTATCTTGTGGAGTTCTCCTATAATAATAGTTTCCAGTCCAGTATCCAGATGTCACCCTTTGAAGTATTGTATGGCAAGAAGTGCAGATCACCTTTAGCTTGGGATGATGTTGGCGAGAGACATATCTTTGGTCCAGAGATGATTACACAGACAATCGAAGTGGTCAAATAAGTCAGAGATCTTCTTCGAGTTGCACAAGACCGTCAGTGCCATTGGATCGATTCTCATCGACGTCCGCTTGAATTTTCTATCAGCGACCATATATTCCTTAGGATCTCGCCTATTGGTGGCGTCATTCGATTCGACGTATGGTGAAAGCTTAATCCTAGGTATATAGGACCGTTTGATATTCTCGAACGAGTAGGTGATGTCTCAAATCGTCTCGTTCTTCCACCGTCGTTACATGAGGTACATGATGTAATCCATGTATCTCAATTATGATGGTATATTCCGGATCCGAGCCATATCCTTGATCATTCGGAATTGGTTGTTGGTACCAACCTTTCGTATGAGGAAAGGCCCGTATCCATATTGGACCGAAGAGAGAAGGTACTAAAAAATAAGACTATTAGTTTAGTCCGTGTTGCTTGGGGCCATCACTCTAAAGGTGAGTCAATGTGGGAACGTGAGAATGATATCCGATCACAATATCCACACCTGTTTGACTCATAAGGTATAATGTCTTTATAACACCCAGTTTTTCAAATGACAGCAATTTTGAAATTTTATAATTATAATCATTTAATAATGATATTTAAATCATATTGTGATTTTTAACTATTTTAAAACTATTTAAAATGGTGATAAGTGAATTTGGTGTTTTGATAGTGTAACCTTAGTCATGCATGACCTAGAAGACTAATCATGATCATAGAGACCTAGTCATGTGATTAGGAATTCAAATTACCAATTTTTAGCCTAGGGGTATTTTGGTCATTTTGGCAATTTTATGAATTTGTAGTTTATATTAATTAAATATTGTGCTAGTCTTTTTGTGAAGCCTTAACCTAGAAGTTAACCTAACCTAGATTAGTCATGAGGTTAAAATTAGGGTTAGAACATTCCTACTAAGTGCCAAGGTTAGTAATATCTAGATATTATTAGGAAAGATATTTCTTTTTGAGATATTTGTGAAAAGAAGCCTCAACCAATAGGAAGCCTTGAAAATTGTTGGAGCAACCTCAACCACTCATCTAAAACCCTAACCCTAGTGATTTCAACAGCCACACAAGACCCCCCCCTCCTATAAAGTCACATTAACAAAGCCTTGGCCTCTTTTACAAACCCTAGAAAAAAGCCCTACTTGTTCTTTCCTAAAACTCTTCCTATTAATCCAAATTGAGCCCAAATTGAGTCAAATCAATTGCACCATCATCCCCAACAGTAGAGGATACTTGTGGGGGCTTGCTAGCAAGGTTCGAGGACGATTGAACCGGAGGAAATCGAAGAGGACATCGAATCGAGGCTCTTTACATTGAGATTCTAGCTCTCAATAGGTAAACCTATCTACACCCATTAAAATTATGATTTTTCTTCATAGATGCAATCATTTAAGGTTTCCCTAGGTGTAGCCTAAGTTTGGTAGGAATCCGTGTCTATTTCGTGTTCGTATCGGACACGTATCGATGTATTTGAATGGGTGTTTGATGAAATGCTTGAATGAAATGAATACTGTTAATTTTCAAAACTAATTACATAATTTTGTATCCCTTTTCATGCTAATCATAAAACCCTAGGACTGAGCACGAAACTGTGTCGTGTCCGTGTCCAAATTGGACACGAACACGCTGTACGATACTGTCGTGCAGTGTCCTGCTACCCGATCTTTATTCCTCCCTACACAGGACACGTGGACACTTCAAACTTGACATGGGGGTAGAGGCAATGTCTGTCAAGCCTCCCCCGAAGTTTCGTGTCGAATCGTGTCGTGTCGAGGGAGCACGGACACGTGCACTGGATTTACACTACACAGTGCGAGCAAAAGATCGCGTTCTGATACGCCCTTCCTATTGCGTGTAGACACAACGTCGACACATCATTTTGTGTCGACCTGGTAGCCCTATAGTTGGGCTACCCGTGTCCAAGTGCACATAGTGTCAGATGCTTCGTGTCGTGTCCAATCTATCGGGGAATGGCCGCACGAGGAAGTGATTCTACACTGTTCCTGACACTTCCATTTCTTCTCTGAACACGTTCGTGTCTACCTTGTTGGACACGAACACCCTCCCCATGACACATGTCATGTGTACACCTGCCTGCACTTCTTATTTACTAATTTATTTGGGGTTTTCAATTCGAAAATGATGTTTTTTAATGTGTTTACTGATACCATGTGTTCTTCCTGAGTTTTCTGAATTAAATCATGCTTAACCCGATCTAAATTGATGTTTATTGTCATACATTGATTCACACACATGTATTGGTTATTGCTAGGTTGGTTTTACATGATGGGTTAGGTTTAACACTAGAGGAATAGAATTTCGAGTGTGGGTTTGTGTTGTGCTATGAGTAGACTGTTATATGTTCGAGTTTAAATTCTGATTTTTAGCTTCTTCCCTTTCTAAATTGATTTGAATGCTGTGATTCAATCCATTGATAATTGTTAGTTCACTGTTAGTTTAATATATAAACTGTCATTGATTCTTCTAAAATCTGAATTGATAATTAGTTGTGATTTATATATGTAGACATGTTATAGTTTGAATGCATGATAGGAATTTGGTTGGTGATATTGGGTTTGGATAGGTTAAGGCTGTACACAGGTCTTGACTGAATCCTTCCTGAAAATTTCCTGATAACAGTGTGCACTAAGCCCACACACACACACACATAATAAAATAAGTTTTGATTTCCTGAAATGCAAACTCTGGTTTCATGAAAGATTAGAAATTGGGTTTTATAGGAACCTGACATTATGAAATTCCTGAGAATTAAGTTTGGGTTGTTCATGTAAAATTTGAGATTGAGATGGTTAAAACCTGAGCTATGTATCCTGAGTTTTCAATCGCTGTTAACCTGAGATTTTGTACCTTCTAATGAAAACAAATAAAACTGAGATGTTGAACTCAAGAACTGAGTTCATGAGCTGAGATTATTTGAATAAAAAACTGATATTGGGTTTGATTGTAAACCTTAAAAAACTAATTTTGGGTTGGCATGAGCCTTGGCATGGCATGGGATAGCCCATGTCAGCAGTAAAAATAGAGAGGCATGTGAATTAGATGTTGGAAAAATGGGGTTGGACTGATTTTGTCAACTGATATTTATAGGAAATAACCTGAGATCCTGAAGGATAAAACCTGAGTTAGGATTTAGTTTTGAAGAAATTAAGTTTATGTATCAATGGCTTTATTTCAGTTGGTTTTACACTGTCAGTTAATGTATATATAGCCTATTCTTGAGATGAGGATTTCTTGACTGTTTGCATAAAACTGGAAACTGATTTGGGTTGTTTGTGAAACCTGAAAACTGAACTGTCATTGGCAGTACTCCTGAGAACAGCCCACACATAATGCCATTTCACTTGCTTGGTTTCACACACACTAAACCCTTAACAGTATGCATATGCCCTGATTTTCCCTTGTGTGACACTAATAATCTGAGAATTGACACTAAGTTCTGCACACACATTTGTTTCCCTCACATGTGCTCTCCTATACACACACACTTATGAATCCTGGAACACACCCTTCATGCCACATATACCCCCAATATCTCCATTCACCTACACAAACACACACACACTAACTAGCCACTGCCACTTTAACACTTTATCACTATCACATCCTCACATGTACACCTTGACACAAGCATATGTATTTCCTCCCTATCACTCTATGCACACACATATATATATATATATGTGTATATATATTTATATATACATATATCTCAATGTGATATACATATCTTAATGTATGAATAATGTGTGTAAAGTGATTTTAGCCTTAGTGTTTAGCCTATAATGTTATAAGGTTGCATAGGCTAATATGTTTTGTTTAGGCTTGTATAGTACTAGTTAGCCTATAGTATGTTTTAGACTTTGAATGTGGTTGGCCTTAGAGATTGACTTAGATAGAGACCCATATTGACTTAGATTGACCCAGAGTTGACCAAGTTGACTTTGACCTAGATTGACCCAGAAATCATGTAGATTGCATCGTAGATTTCATTTACCTTATTTTAAACATGTCATAGCCCATACTGCTCTATTTAGGACTTTGTGACTCCGGTGCAGACATCTGATATTTCATTACTCTTTTTAAAGTAACAGGTGAGTACACTCTCTGATAGTTCTTTCATTTACTTGTCAATTACTGTACTTCAGTTCTAGTTAGTTTTATGTGATTCTTATAACACGTATGGATATTACTGGATTCATGTATGCGACACACATACCATTTTGTCTGGCCTCTATTTTTGGAATCACCTACTGGCATCACCTTCTGGAACCACTACTGGCATCACCTACTGGAATTACTACTGGAATTACCTACTGGAATCACTCTGGAATCTTTTGCTGGTATCGTTATGTTTGGCTGGACTCATCTCTATTTCTCATGTCATTTCTGGATTCACTTGTACTTGCGGGCGGGGAAATATTAGAGTAGACATGTGAACATTCCAAATACTGGAACCACTCCCTTAGAATTATTCTGGAACGATAGCCATCCCACACTTGGCCAAGTGTACGGTGTGCTATATTACCTACAGCCGTTTACATGTCGATCTCGGTATTTTAAAACACACTGTTAGAGTATAGGCTGGACTCACCCTGGAAACTTTGATCACTGACTGGAATCATCTTACACTGGACTCATCTTGTACTGGAATCACCTTGTATCAGATTTATGTTGTCTGGATTTACTTGAGTTTTGCACTTATTACATTTACATTCTGGACTTATATCATGTTGCTCTAGTTCAGCTAGTTCTATTTACAGTCTTATTTGCTATGATTCTTCTCTTGTTTTACTTGTCTTACTTTCCTTGTACCTTAACTGTTTCTCTATACCATCACCTGTATACAAACTACCATATTCATCAATAAAACTGTCTATAACTGCTTTATAGTTCTCTATCATTTACTTGGAATTTCTTGATGATTTGTACTCGTTCCTGTCCGGACTAGACCTGTTGAAAATATTACAGATGACTGCCCTGAGGACGTTTGCCCTACTTGCCTTGGAGTAGGAGATGGCTTAGCTACCTATGGCCCCGACACTCAGGAGTGATCGGGAGACTAGCTAGTAGACTTGGTTTAGTTTTCATGTTTTAGAATTTGAATTATAATAACTTGAGATACGAGTTTGTATTTGAGTTTGTTTGAGATATTATTTTAGTTGTTTATAAATGTTGTTGTTAGTCTTAGTTATAAACTTCTGTAATATCTTATCGTTCTTAGACTGTGATTGAGATTCATTATATCTATACTTGTTCTCCGTTCGAAGTTAAGATTTGACAAGTACATTATATAATTGCGTGAGTTATTGATTAGATAGTAACCTAGGACAGTGTTCTACTGCCGACACTGCGGTGTAGGCTGGACGTACCCACTTCTCGTGCCTTTACTCTAGGGTGCGGGTCGTGACAGTCTTCCTTATGTCTTATGCTTTTACTTTCTTGCTTGCATGAATGATTGCTTGGTTGACTGCTAGTCGTAGATTGCCAGTATTAGTGTAGCTCGCCTCGACATCTCTAGCCTCTTGATTAAATTCCGAGGATGGAATTCTTTTAAGGTGGGTAGAGTTATCACTCCCGTTTTCTACAACAACAAAAAGGCCTATTAATGACGCTTGATAAGTGGTTTTCATGAGGGCTGAATTAGAAGCGTCATCAATGTTCAGTACGACTAGAATCTATGACGGTTTACTTTAAAAATGCTCCAGTGATATGAGCGTTATAAAAGAAGCACGAAAATTTAAGTCGAAACCTCGACTCCCCCGCAATTCTCTCGCACTTACGAAAAATTCTAAACCCTCTCTCCTTCTCCTTCTCCTTCTCCTTCTCCTCCCGCTCCCCAACTCCCCTCAGCCCACTCCCCGCTCCCCAATTCCCCTCAGCCTGCTCCCCGCTCCCCAACTTCCCTCATTCCGTTCCTCGCTTCCCTCGGTTACAGACTCCACCGCAGAGGGAAGGTTGTCACCGGCGTAGCCTTCACCATCGGTTTGTCCTAAAATCTCGATCATTGCTTATTTTATGCCCTAAATTCAAAAATATCCTAATTTTTTACAACCACACATGCATCCATCTCTCCAAAATTAGGGTTCTTAATTTTAGGGGTTTTCGACGTCTCCGTCCACGTCGGCGATAATCCAAAAAGGGTTGCATCATCGTTGACTTATCTTGATTAAGTGAGTGATTTTGATTAGGATCTTTCCCTAAAATTGATTTTGTTGGGAGTGTAATTTTTTCCTAAAAATTAGGGTTCTTAATTTTTGATTTGGATTTTTTTTCCCTAAAAGGGTTCTTTGATTTTTTTTCTATTTGTTTTTGTTCAAGGGAGTGTAATTACATTTGGGGAGCCGAGTCCGAAGCCTCTCCACAGTCACAGCCGCGACCCGGCGAGGTGCTGTGCGTGCCTACGAGCCGAGTCCGAAGCCTTCCTTCGGATTTTGACACTAAATTATGGAGTATAAATTCTAAACTCTTGATTGATTTCAGTTTCTAGGTTTATTTTATTTGTCGATGATGTTGTTTGATCTCGATCCCTACATAAAAAGGGTTTCGATCGACTGATACGTGTTGGGTTCGATTTTGGCGTGACGATCCTATGATTGTCTTTGTTTGTGAAGCGCGAATGATCTTTAGATCATGTTCGGTTCTTACTTGCTGTTGGATCATTTTCGGTTTCGGGTTACCTAGCTGTAGTTAGAATTATTTGTGATGCATGTATTTTTGGTTTGGATTTCTTGTATAAATTGTTGCTTGGGTTCTTCTTCCTATACATGCTGTGGGATGTTGGTTTAGGTTTTTCTTATTATACATGTTGGGTTGGGAAAGATTTCTTTGCTGTAGGAGATGTTTTGCTATTTGGATTAAAATTGTTGGTTGGGTATCTATTATGCATGATGGGTTTAACTTGGTTCTGTGGGTATTTTTGTTGGGAGCTTTTCGATATAAATCACATGCGGGTATATATTAGTTGGGTGTATTTCTATTTCGGGAATGACATCTCCATTAGCATGCCTGCATCGTTGATTTTGGAAATACGTCCACTATGCCATGCCTAGATGTTTTACTTTATTTGTCGATTTTGGCTTTTATTAGAGTACTCTGGTACTCTTAGTGATGGTCGTTCGACCAAATGAACCAAAGCGTTACAGATCGTATCGGATACACTGGCTCCATGTCGGGACGTGTTCTATACGTGTCATGGCATGCTAGTACAACAGATGATGATTGATCCTTATCTGAGACATCTTATATTTCTTATTTCATTTTTTGTCTTTGGTCGTAGTTTGTATGTTGGTACTGTTTGATTGTTCATTCTGGGTACAGATACGCTCATGTTTGTATGAGTCGATACTGGACACGGATGTGAGGATACCTTCGTGTTGATGATGTAACCCTCCACAGTTGCAGCCGCGATACGACGAGGCGCTGTGTGTGCCTGCGAACCGAGTCCGAATGCTCCTTTCGGATTCCGACACCAAATTCTGGGGTATAAATTTTAAACTCTTGATTGATTTCAGTTTTTGGGTTTATTTTGTTTGTCGATGAGGGATCTCGATCCCTTCATAAAAAGGGTTTCGATCGACTGATACGTGTTGGGTTCGATTTTGGCTTGACGATCCTACGATTGTCTTTGTTTGTGAAGCGGAAATGATCTTTAGATCATGTTCGATTCTTTACTTGCTGTTGGAATTATTTGTGATGCATGCATTGTTAGTTTGGGTTTTCTGTATAAATTCTTGCTTGGGTTCTCCTTCCTATACTTGTTGTGGGATGTTGGTTTAGGTTTTCCTTATTATACATATTGGGTTGGGAAAGATTTCTTTATTGTAGGATATGTTTTGCTATTTAGATTAAAACTGTTGGTTGGGTATCTATTATGCATGATTGGTTTAACTTGGTACTGTGGGTGTTTTTGTTGGGAGCTTCTCGATATAAATCACATGTGGGTATATATTAGTTGGGAGTATCTCTATTTAGGGACTGACATCTCCATTAGCATGCATGCGTCGTTGATTTTGGGACTACGTCCACTATGCCATGCCTAGATGATTTACTTTATTTGTCGGTTTCGGTTTTATTAGAGTACTCTGATACTCTCGGTTTTTCGATATAAATCACAGACTCTATAATTGACACTCTAAAAGTGGGGTTTTGCTTTCTTTTTTAGGGTTTGCTATACGTACATGTGCTATGGACAGTCTTCATGTGACCAAGTTGAAGTGTTATATGTGTGCTTCTTCGCTACAGTATCTGTGAGATTTTTGATGTCGATAGTTTTGATGTAGCAAAAATGTACTCTATATTGGATACTCCGTATATTTTGAGAAGATGTATATAATGAAATGGAGAAAATGTAGAATGGTAGCTACAATTCTCTATTTTGAGACAATAAAATGGAGAATGGTACTTTATATTACATTTCAATACTTTGTTGTGAATATGGTTCAAAGTGGTTGTTTTCGAATTGAATTGAGCAGCATTTGGAATGTATAACATGCAGTATAGAGCGTTATAAATGTGATACAACGACCATATACAACGGTTTTTCATAACTATCCATAACGCTATGAAAATAAAATGTAGCAGAAATTCAACCTATTAATGACGGTTTTGGATGAATTATCTATAACGCTTTTAAAAATATTTATAACACCCGATTTCATAACGCTTGGACTCAGAAAAAAAATGTTATGGTTTGCAATTAATGACGCTTTTTAGCCGTCATTAAAAGGTATTTTTGTTGTAGTGTTCCGTTATACGTATTTTCAGGATACGTATACGAATTTCTGACAATTGTCAGGTGGCCCGTATTTTTACTTATCTTGCTTAGCTTAGCCTTGGTTTAAATTTTGACTTGATTGGTTCAACTTGGTTCAACATGACTTGGCTTGGCTTGGTTTGGTTTATTTTGGGTTGAGATGGGAGGGGTTGCTATATAAGTCAACTTCTTCTCTCTCCTCCATTATTTGCATTTACTTCTTCATCTTCTTCATTTACTCCTCCCACCTACCAAGCCTAGGAAAGTGCAACTTGCTTCATGATGGATCTCAAGTTTGATTGTTCCATTTCCTTCCTTACTTCATTCTAAGCCTCTTTAGAACTTGACATTTTTGGATTTGATGGATGTATTCTTATAGATCTATATTTGTAACTTCTCATTTTTTTGTTTTGATCTCTAAAACTTGGTTATTTTGGAAACCTAATAGTTCCATGTTGTAGGGAATTCAATTCTACCCAATTTTAGCTTTTGAACCCCTTGATTTCGACTTCGTATGAGAATGTTATGCCATTTTTGAGTTCATGGGTTCTCCACACCTTTTGGTGTTGTCTGGACGATGAACAGTGCCACGCGCAGTGTCTTCGCTGCAGTGCGCCTGTGCGCCGAAGGAAATTTTGCCAGCGCGTAATGCGCAACTTGTGCGCCACGCGCCCGCGCACTTCTCTGTCGCGCGCCCGCGCGTCGCGCTTGCGTGCAACGTGCCCGTGGAAGATTTTGCCCGCACAACTTGCTCGCAGGTCACTCCAAATACGGTTTTTGCCCGTTTGGGCTTTTGTAGCTAAAATCTTGAAAAACTCAAAACATGAAAATAGTAGATCTTTTCCTTGGCTTCAAGAATATGACACTAGTTATTTTATGCAAGTTTCTCTCATTCATAATAATGTAAGAATAAAACACGATAGTGGCCTGTTAAGGCGCACTCTTAACAAGTATCAAGTAACATGATAATTCTTAATAGTGACCCGTCGCGGTATAATCTTGACAAGTAACTTGACATGATGATTCTTGATGGTGGTCCGTTGTGACATACTTTTGACTTGATAAAGTAAACCTACATGATAATCTCGATATGCCTTGCTAAGTAACTCTTGTCTTGACACCGTGGGTGTTTGTTTTTGTATAAGCTACATGTCTCGTCTTGCATCATGTCTAGGATATGAATTCCTGATTTCCACGGCCAGGGATTCATACTAAATCTGACTAGGATAATGGCTAGAGTGATCAAGTAGTTCATAAAGAGATTTCCCAGCTACAGGCAGTCCCGTTATCTGGGCGCTTTAATTGGACTTGTAGCTTGCCGTCGAGTAGGGCACATTCCTAGCACATTGTCATGTGTTGCACCACTAAGTCACCTAATCCAACTCTCTCAACTTGTGACCGGATAACCTGGATTAAGACTTCAGGGCTTGTGGCTGTTGGAACATCTCGATGCATCTTGTTAGTAACTAAGCTTGTGATAACCCTAGTTAGTTAAAGTATCAAGCCGTACTCTTTGCTTGCTCGTGAATGATGGATGGAGTCCTATCTTGTCTAGTCTTGCCTAGATCCAGTACATGGCTTTCTCAGGACATGCTTGTTTATGCTTTACTTTATCGATAATTGGTTAGAGACTAAGTTCTGTTCAGATGAAGGGTTATAACCCCGATCCTTTTTTGGCTTATGGGTTGTAACTTGGTTACCGGAATAGTCCGTTAGTCATCTTATTGTTTATCACCTTGCTTTCTCTAACTCATGTCTTTCGTTATCCTTTATGTATCGTGTGCTAATATGCTGATTTTAGTTCTTAAGTGAAGCCTCTCTTATGGCACTTGCTCTTTCTGGGGTCTAACCCAACATGTTTTGTATGGCCAGATTTTGGAGTAGCTCCCGAGGATCTCCCTGTCTTCCAGCCATATAGTGACCACTAGGCGCAACCCTGGCAACGAGTGGGTTCTTATTTTGCTCTCCTACTCCCTTGTAAAAATATTCTTTTGAGATGTTTAGCCGCCGAGCAAGTGTTAGCTCGTTTGTAACTTTACTTACTGTCTGCCTACGGGCTGTAACATGATTGACAAATCCTAGGGTTGATCATGTATGAGTGAAACTCTTGCTAGTCTTCACATTTTGTATGACTAGCTTCATGATCATCTAAATATGTGATATTTGGGACGCCTTACTTTGTATGTCTGATGATCTAACATCTTGTAACATTTACTTACTTGCTTGAGATTGAAACACTAGGCTTGTTCATCACCATAAGAGACTGTTGGCTTGTAGATAAACCGTCATGCATCTAGACAGCCGTGATCCTATATCGAGGTAGATTATACTTTAATGCACGTAGCTGGCTGTGTCTGTCCCCCGCTCTCCAGTATTCTAGTTCTGGGGCATGACACGGGAGGAGGCCGAGGAGGCTGGCCGGGAGAAGGCGGAGGGGTAGTGGCCCAGAGACAGAGGCCGGGAGGTCGTCGCAGGGGCGGAGGAGGGCTCGACTTCGGCGGGGGCGGCGGCCGCTGCCACGAAGCTGCGTTCCACCGAGGGGCCACGGCGAGGGGAGGGGGGCTCGACCACGAGTGTGTGTGTGTATATATATATATATATATATATATATATATATATATTTGGAAACGGAGAATTTTATTCAAAGAGAAACAGGGGTGCCGGTAGATGGCCCAAGCACCTACAAAACCTCCACTCGGGAGGAGGCCTACCTACAAAGCAAAAACGAGGAAACGAATCCTGCCAGGATAACCCGGGGAGGGGACAAAAGAAGAAGGGGTATGATGGAAGAGGGGACGGGGTGTACCCGTCCAGCCCGAACTAAGGAGGATACTTAAAGAACGGGAACTGCTTCATCACCGAGCTGGAGGAGCGAAGGACCCTAGGCGGAACTTGTACCGCGGTAGGCTGCACAGTTGCCAGCTTAGGATGCACCTCCCGCGGTTCGGTGGGCAGCAAAGGATTCGAAAATATGTCTGCAAAATAGGTCTCCAAGTTGATGTGTTCATTGTTATGTATGCCCATAGCCGCATCAAGGGCCTGCTCGACCTCTAGCATTCTGGGTAGGATCGCATAAGCTAGATCGGGGTTTGCATCCATGTTGCGGAAGACGTGGAGTTCCCGGAGTGCCTCTTCCAGGGAGCAAACAATAGCAATTCGTTCAAAAAAATCACGATATTGTATTGGGGATTCGGTGAGCGACGATGCTAGGGCAGCAGCGGCGTAATCGAGGTTGGGTGTTGGGTCAGAATCGATGGGGCCAACGGGGGGTGGGGTGCTCGAGAAAGGGTCTTTGTTTGTGGCCCCGCGAAGAGGGGTTGCGTTCGGGACCCCTGTTAAATGTTATGGTTCCGCGGCCTTGATAAAATCAGAGATCTCTAGCTGACAGACCAGAGGAAGTTCTATGGTGGCCATAGCATCGGAGGTGTCCTTGTTCGAGATGTTAGCAGGATCGGCGGAAAAGATCGCGGCGGTGACAGAAGTACTCTCTATGATGTCGATGAGAGTGTGATATGAGAGTGCGATCTGGAGCCTATGTGGATGAGGGGATATTCGATGAGGTTGAGGAGAGCTTCAGAAGATTAACGGTGCTGACTGGTGCAAGGAAGGTGTTCAGCGATCGGAGAGGGGCATGGGGTTCTGAATCTAGATTGGACACCGTGTGGGTGTGCACTGAGGGTGCTAGAGATCGAGGCGTGATGGGGCCGGCATGGTTGGTGGCGGTGGATAGTTCTGAATCGAGCTCAAAATGAATATGGGAATTGGAAGTGGAATGGAAGGAACGGTGGAGAGGTTTCAGGAGGGTGGACTGTCGGAAGACCTTCTCTTCGTTGTGCGGCCTGGACAGGCTTGGAGGCGCCGATCGTAGATGATATACTGAGTGTGGGTCTTCTCATCCAGATCGATAAGAATGCATTTCGGCAACTCTCTTGAAGAGTCGATCTCCATGCATACACTGGCGTAGTGGCCTTTAGAAACGAATCAAGTTTCGTCTGCCACCGAGACGAGTGTGTCGAAGGAACCAGCGATCCGCTGTAGTGCCGCAGGAGCGAAACAGATGAGAGGGAGGTTCAGGAATGTGACCCAAGTGGACACGATCGTCGAGGCCGACGGGTCGACATCTGGAGCCCACTTGTCGATCTTGAATAGATGTTTTCCTATCCGGCCCGAGTAGTGACTCCGAACAGTTTTGTCATCGGAAGTCGACAATGTATGCAAGAGGATGCGTTTATGATCGACAGGGCGAGGCTAAATCCTGGAGCGAGGCCCCCGGTGTTAACCGTCACCAGGACCCGGTTAATTTTAGGGCAGGTGGGGGCAAAGAGCATGACGTAGATGCCCGGCAGAGAGGCAGACAGGTTCGAGAGGTCAGACGCGGAGAAGTGCACGGAGGTGTTGCTGGGGTCTGATGGGGTGATATTCAGTCGTTGGGAGGGCCACCTCGACGATAGGAGAGGGTTACAGGGGTGGTAGGGAGGATATAATCACGTCGGCGAAGGACGGCTTACCAGATTGGAGGGTGTGGGTTGTGATGGCCTTAGTTCCGGATGGATTGGTCGAATCTTTCGACAGCTTACTGGGTGGAGAGGGAGGTTCTGACTGTATACTGCGGCCAGAATGAGAGGAGCGGGATTGCCAACTGGGACGGTGTCCTACGCTGGGGGGGTAGAAACATGATCTTGCGCATAATCGACTGCGTATGCCGGGTTGCCACCCGCCAAGGGGGAGCCATCACCGGCTGACAAGCAGAGGGCGCATTGGCCACGCCGAGGGCAGCGCCATGCACCAAGATAGTTGTTGGAGCGAAGACTCTCGGGTGAGGGAGTGTTATTGTAGCTGTGGGCGCATGCAAACTCCAGGTAGTGGACGCATATGGGGTTGGGGCTGCGGTATGCGTCCACAGCTGCCGGGTGACCGAGGCCAGCGTTGGGGGGCGGGTTACAAAGGTGAGCTCCGCAAGGAGGAAAGACAGAGCCACCAACAAGGTTGGCGCATGGGCTGGCACCAACGGACGGGAGGTGCCGTTGGCACAAATATTTGGACTGGACTAGCAGCCCCTAAAGGCACAAGCACACCCTACAGCATAAAGGAACAGGGCGCATAAGGAGGCACCCAGTCCGTAATAGGCGCATGTGGTGGGGACGCCAGCTTGTCCAACATGGGCGCATATGCTGGGTCCAAGAAAAGATGCGTGGGCGCATAGGCAAGAGCCTAGCGCGGCCATAGCAACTTGGGGGGGAAGTCAAACGTGGAGTTTGAAATTTAAATAGAGGGAGCTGCTGGGAGGGATAAATGGACGGGAAGAAGTGGATCGAGAACCAACAAGTCGCATCCACACCCGGGGGCGTGTGGGCCGGAGCTGACCGGCGTGGAGGACGCCGAGCTCGGCTGAACCGTGGCTGTGAGGGTGCACGAGGAGGGGTCAGATGCCCGGGGGGCCGGCACTCCCGCCAGGAGCAGCTGATCCGCCGTGGACCCAGAGGCTGGGCGACGCTCTGTAGCAGCCGAAGGGCCTACCGCGGCCGAGCGAGCAAGAGGAAGAGGAAGGTGCTCCGGGGATGGGTCGAAGAGGGAGGATCTCGGGCGGTTGACAGACAGCCTGGCACCCTGGAAGGTGAGGTCGGAGAAGGGGGGAGGGTTGGGGCGGCTAAGGGGGTTGCCCCGCGCCGGCAGGGGTGCCGGAGCCACCGCGACCTCAAGAAGGAGCCATGAGGGATCGACAGCTCAAGAGGAAGAAGGATATATATATATATATATATATATATATATATATATATATATATATATATATATATATATTATTTTTGAGGTGTCCTTTCCAAGTCGAGTCGTGGCCCAAAGCCACCCAGCCGCTCGGAGTAGGATTCGAACTCGAGACCTATGCTCGAGCTGCCTCCCGCACTTTGTGAGCACCCTGAATTTCGGGATGATTTTTTTATTTTATTTTATTTTATTTTCTGATTGATTGGTTTGATAAATAATTTATTCTGTATTTTTCCTTAAGTGTACTTTCCCATGCCTTTGATATTTGGAGTGTCAGGGATGTTCAACTCTGGAAATCTTCTTCACGAGTTTTGGAGTGGACATGATTACCTTCATGACGGTATATAGTGTCCCATCCAAACTTGTTCCCTTGTACTCTTTTTGTTTCACTGAACTTCGGGTCGATTTAGACCATTTTAGTATTATTATTTTTCCCACTCTTTTCCTTGATCATTTTCAGCGCGTTACCATGACTTTTAATTTGGGAGCACAAGACCAGTCAGTTTCTTGAAACCAACCTCTCATGCTTGATCTACTCGAGACGCTCGTCATCCATGACCTTCGTGTCCCACTCAGACACGTCATTTTGTGCTCCATTTGATTCGCACAACTTTTTCGACACGTGACCCGATTTTATTTCACTCCACGGCGTCACATTCATCTTCCAACTTGATTTGTGGGTCCCCTGTCGACCAAAACCTGTCAGCCCCAACTATGGACATGGCCCACTTTGAGCCTACTATCCGTCCGCCACTTGTGTCCCATTTATTGGAATCCCCATGTGCTACTTATTTGCGCATGATCATCAACGCCTAATTTTTAATTCGATTTTTGCACAATATCCAGTTTTGATCCAATCCGGCTCCACCAAGTCCAGCCCAGCTCCATGTTGCCCTCCATCATGACACCCTCACTTTCCTCGTCCAAAAAATATATTAAATATCATGTTTTCTTATTTCTATATTTATTGGAATTTTCCTTGAATTAAATCCTATAGAAATTACCTATTTTCTCTATTTTCCATCTAGCCATTGATTTCTCTATGTAATCCCAACCATCAATTTTTCCCCCAACACCCTACAGACTAGTGGTCGGCCCTAATTATGTTGGAAAGAATCCTTTCCTCTCTCTCTCTCTCTTAATTTATGTTGCTATTCTTTCTCTCTCTCCCTTTCTAATTTTTACTACAGCAACTCCAGCAAACATCTCCTCCTCTCCACACCCGAGCACCCGACCTTCTCCATGCCGGAGCTTCGACCTCCCCTGACCGTCGAGCATGGCCGCCACCACAGCAGCCATTCTCCTCCTCCTTCTTCTCTCTCCTCCTCCATCTCCTTCTTACTCCATCACCATTCCACATAACCGCCACCACCCCCATCGACCATGGCCTCCATCACCACAGCCATCACGACCACTTCACCCCCCTCACCGTCGTGCCCCCGCCGTCGTCGGCCAGGCCGTGCGCCGCCGCGCGACAGCAGTGAGCACAGCAGCAGCGTTGCACCACGGCAGGCACACACGCGCACGCGCCGGCCGCCCTCGTGCGCCGCCGCGCCGCCGCGTGGGCCGCCGTGGCTCCGGCGACCCCTCCCCGTGGGTGCGCCCCACTCCAACTTACTGTTCCCTGACGGCCACCGTCCTCCGGGACGCACCGTCAAGGCGATTTGTGCATTTTGAACGGCGTCCTGTCGTGACGCGCGCGGGATCGAGTTGGTTTTGGCGCTCTGTCGCAGCAACTTCGCACGCATTTTTCCAAAGATTCGAACGTTGGATCGGTGATTTCTTCGCTCCATCGCAATCTCGGTATATCCACCTTCATCCCTGTCAATTTTTGTTCGTTAATTTTATCGTTTGATACATGAAAACCGGCCACCAAGTTGACCGTTTAAATTGTATTAAATTTGGACAGTTTCGCGTGGCCAACTTCATCAGCTTATATCTCCTCCACCGCAACTCCGTTTGGCATGCTACTAGTTCTGGTGGGAAGCTGGTATAACCCTCTTACTACCCCTCCAGTTTCGTTTCATTGTGAGCTTGTTTGATTGGTTGAATTCGACGCCAAAGTTGGTCGTCCGAATTCGTAATTTCTAACTTGTAAAATTCCATTTTTGAACATAGGACTCCAGATTTCATTTCTGACACCACCATTAGACTTGTGGCATCGTTCTGGCATGTTTTCATATAAAATTTGTTAGATTTGGAGAACGTGGGCCCGGGCACGTTTTTCGGTGCAAAGCGGGTCCCACTTTCTGGGTTAACGGGACTTTTTGACGCCGGCTCATCGAAATCCAATTCCGGATATACTGTTGAGTTCGTATCGTCATTCTGAACTCGTTGATATATAATTTGCAAGATTTTGGTGGATATTGGGTCTGGCACGCATTTCGGTGCAAGTCGGATACCAATATCCGGGTCAACGGGTTATTTTGAGATCGGCTCATCGGAATCCAATTCCGGAGATACCG
This sequence comes from Iris pallida, assembly GCA_029216955.1. Lineage (NCBI taxonomy): Eukaryota > Viridiplantae > Streptophyta > Magnoliopsida > Asparagales > Iridaceae > Iris > Iris pallida. The sequence continues at coordinate 43,532 of JANAVB010023206.1, forward strand.
TTGAGTTCGTATCATCATTCTGGACTCGTTGACAGGTAGTTTCCTAAGTTTTGAGAACTTTGGCTCCGGCACGTATTTCCGTGCAAACCGGAATTCTAAGTTCTGGTCAACGAGCCAAATGGAGATCGGGTCAACGGAATCCAATTCTGGAGATACCGTTGGGTTCGTATCGACATCCTGGTTTCGTGGACATTTAATTTGTTATATTTTTTAGACTTGATTTCTTGCACATTTTTCGGTGCAAAACGGCTCCGACACGGACACCGTTTTGACCCAAAATTACCTTTTTGCCCTTATGTCCAAATTGGACCGTTGGGTAGGCTATCCTATCTAATTTGACCATTCTGGACACATTGGCGATGTTCATTTCATCGTCCGACAATGTTTGTTGATAATTTCTCTGAGTTTAACCTTTTTATAATTAATTAATAATTAATTCATATAATGTTCGTATTTCGGGATTAGTACAACGAAACTGAGATCAGCCAATTCCAGTGATCTCACATCGCTGAAATTGACAAGTTGGACACGTGGATCACTATAATGAGATTATCAACCTTACCGATAATCTTCTTATCTCGATTTGCGTGTCGTAAGTTTCGACGTACAAATAACGAAGTACACTTTATATTAGACTATAATTGACCCTGTTTGACCAGAGTTGACCAGTTGACCCAAAGTCAACTGTAAGTCAACACTTGACCTAGTTTGACTAGAATATTGACCGGAGTCGACCTAGAGTTGTTTTGACTTAGAAGAACCTAGAATAATGTAGATTGATTATAGAGATTCATTTATTACAACTTGAACACCTTGTAACCTGTGTTGCTTTAAATAGGACTCTGTGGCTTCAGTGGGACCCCCTATACTTATCAGCTGTTCAGGTTATCGAGGCGAGTACATTCTCTGATCATTTCATATCTTGCTTAGAATTATTTCCTGCAGTAGATTACTTTACTTGTACTGTCACGTTGGTCACACGGATTGGTACTATATAGATCCCTTGTTGAGATGTATCCTTAGGGAGCATCGGGTACTACATGTTCTGTGCGTTTCACTTACACGGCGTATCATATGCTTTATTGGTTCTTTGATCACTTACGACATATACTCTTATGATCGTAGAGTCTTCCTAGAATCTTATCCCATTTATGGGACTACTATGTATCACCTTCAGGGTCTATTACCTTCGGGGTCTATCACCTTCGGGGTCTATCACCTTCGGGGTCTGTTACATAGCATCATAACATAACTTGAATGGATCCTTGTGTATTGATTGGGGATGGGGAAGTATGAGTGAACATGTGAATAAATCCAAGTTGTGTAATCATGAATCAATTTCCAGTAGTGTAATCATGAATCAGTCCTATGCCATTCACATGTTTATATTGTACTCTGTCTCACTAGCCACAGTTAGCTCTCTATTACAGTATATCTATTTCTATTACAGTTTCTCTGTTTACATTCCATGTTTCTTTCAGTTCTTGTATCTTACCCTACTGCATGTCTATATTTTCTAACCTGCTATGATCTGTTGAGATCTATTGTGCTGGCTCCAGTCCTGACTGGACCTGTTGATAAATTTTACAGATAGCTTGGGGATTGCCTGCTAGCCTAGAGGAGACACAGTAGAGGTTGTTTAGGTAGTTATTTCATTTTTTCTGGAGCTGTATTTACTTTGTGGATTACTGTATTTGAGTTTTGAGATGTATTTCTGGGTTTATGTATCTTAGACACTTAGACTTCTATCTTCTGTATTTATTTTGGATTTCATGTTTTCTATCTTTATCATGCTCTACCTTAGATGTGATTGAGATTGTATCTGCTATGTCACCCCATTCGGGGAGTATAAACTGTTTAGTCTTATACTGTTAGATGTATTGAGACCTAGGACAGCGTTCTACCGCCGACACTGCGGCGTAGGCTGGGCGTTGTTACGTTCTCGTGCCCTAACTCTAGGGCGTGGGTCGTGACACGTTTTTAGTGGCGACCCATGCAGGTCGAGACTAAAAGTGTAGTGGTATTCGAACTAGAGTACCACTACAGCTTGTAGTAGGATTATGATATATTTTGAAGGTACTCAATCACAGATAGGAACCCTTGAGAGATTCCTGGGACGACCCTGGAGAATCTTATTTAATTTTGATTTGAAAACTCTTTTTCTCTTGATTTGTTTTATCTTTATTTTCTGTTGTTGAATTTGATTTTAATGGATTATTGTTGAATTTGAGTTTGTATTTATTAATTTTAATGGATGATTGTCGAATTTTGAATTTTGATGATAGTTGTTGCATTCGAGTTTGTATTTTGATGGATTTTGTTCATTTTTGAATTTTGATGTTCGTTAATAAATTGATTTGATTTTTGAGTATTCATTATTGATTTAATTTAATTTTTGGCAAGATGAAATTATACGGGCTAGGTCATCTATGTTATGGAAATCTTGTCTTCTATAGTCACATTAGTCAGCATGGTGAGGACATATAGTCTGACTTTGGATATATTTCTCGGGAGTGGAAATTTAAGGTTTTTGCAGCCAAGCTAGCGGCACCACGAAAATGTTAAATACCATGATTCTAGAGATATGTGCATAAGTCAAGGGCTCTGTGATTATCGTAGCCTTGCTTACTAGTATGACGAGGATTTAGAGTACCATAATTTGGGATAGACGCATATGATTATCAGATTGCACCTTAAATATTTTTGAACATGTTTTCTCTACTTTTGTTCAGTCATTCAAAAAAAAAAATTACTATTTGTTTGTTTGTCTAGTTTTCTATTATTTAACTCAGGAGTAAGTTTAGTTGGTTTTATAAACCTTGTGTAATTTCTTGCTATGAGTTTTTCATAATACAATGAATCGATGATTTTGCTAAACTTTATCTTGGATTTGATATTTTAACTCTGGATTTCAAAATGGATCCTTCTTTAAACAGATAAGCAAAACAGATTTTATCGTTATTCTTTCTTGCTATTTTTCTTGTATTAGATAATAAAAGCTGTCTTGATTTCGTCAATCATTTGCTTGCAATCTTGGTAGGGATCTAAATGTTAGTCTTAACGTAGAATTATTTTTTGGGACATGAGAATATATGAGTATATTTATATAACAGACACTTTGCCTAACACGTATGCGTGCTACACTTGATTTTTTTCACAATCTAGATACATATTAATATGTTGTTGATGTTAATTTCCAACCCCAATATTCCTGGTTTTCTGTTTTTTTTCCCAGTTTAAAGTCGTAATTCAAATATAGGTTACATGTTGTTAGTTTTGTTTACATAACTGCACTTGCATGATATCTACAAGGTTTCAATTTTTAGAGAAATTGGTTAAGTTATGTTAAATTGTCCAATCTGAGACTGCATGCATATTAACCCTTAATACTGAATTCCAAATGTTTAGTTTAAATTGCTGTCTTATTTTCTTAAATATAATATTTAAAGCTGTGTACATTGTTGTGTGTAGGGATAAAATGTTAGGATTTATATTCTTACATGTTAGTCTGTGATAAACATTGAGTTGGTTTTGATGTTGAATTTTATCAAAATCCTGAAAACTGAATACATGTTAACATTTTTACATTGATTTCAAATGTTTAGTTCGATTTCAGATTTAACATGTAATATTGAACTATATGTGTAGATAAATGTATTGATAGTATGTTAGGGTTTCATTTCTATCATGCTATGATGTATTGGGAGCATTGAAATTAGTTGTGATGTTTCAAACCCCTAAATTTTGAAATTTATTATGTTAATATTGCACTGGTTTAAATGTTAGCTTGTTTTCAGATTTTATATGTAAACGTTGAACTAAAACTAGGTTTAACCTTTTAATACTAAGCAAACCCTGTACATGAACACACACACACTCTAATATAGTATATACTGTCATGTAACCAAACCCTTCCCCTCTATGTTATGATTGTATATCTAGATAGATGTATATAGAGCTTAGGCATACAAGTTATAATATATATAAATACATAACTAAGCCTCTACGTTTTATATATATATATATATATATGGTTAGCTATGCATGTTATGATTAAATAAGTTGCGTATTGTGTATTGTAGATTGTTTAACCAATATGCCATGATTAGTTAACTTGATAGCCTTTGTTTTAAAATCCAAACCCTCATATACACTTTCATGCATACTCACGTATATACACGCCTACTATCTAACCATATGAACATGTCCTCATACACATGATGCTAGTTTTCCCTCTCTAACGCTCTCTCTGTATATATATTGTGATTGGATTTCAATGCAAGTGACTTTCAATTCTTTAACTTATGATTTTGATTTTCTTGGGATAATATTTTTTTCAGATGATTGGTAGTTACCTTCCTTTATTTTTTTGATGAGTACCAGTTTTCATATAGGATGGTAGACCGCCTTACAGTTTTGATGATTTGTTATTTCTGTAACTTTTCTATTTTAGCAACCTGGATTGCTTGTGTGTTTTGATACCCAATGACCCTTTCGGTTAGCATGACTAGTATACCTAGATGAGACTTCACTGTCACCGTATGCCATGACCCTGTATGTCGATCTTTTTTTTGATGGTATGATTTGTTTTAGTTCTGGGACTTTGATTGTGGGGGTTTGACCTAGAGGGAGTATGGACATTTTAATTTCGAGGACGAAATTTTTATAAGGTGGGTAGGATGTGAGCACCCTGAATTTCGGGATGATTTTTTTCATTTTATTTTTTTATTTTCTGATTGATTGGTTTGATAAATAATTTATTCTGTATTTTTCCTTAAGTGTACTTTCCCATGCCTTTGATATTTAGAGTGTCAGGGATGTTCAACTCTGGAAATCTTCTTCACGAGTTTTGGAGTGGACATGATTACCTTCATGACGGTATATGTCACGCCCCAATTCATTGAGTCATTTATTCACATATTTTATCTCTTGGAATCGATCGTCCTCGCTTGGGCGTGATGCCGTACAAGTCTGGTATTGCACTTGTACAAGGCAAAGATGGTACATAATCGATTATTCTTCAAATAGGAACACATCGCAGCGGCAGAAGCAGATAAAATAAATTTAATGAGGACAATCTTTCTCATTGAATAGAAGTACATCACTTCATTATAGCAGCAGAGAAAAGAGTAACTTGAAGCCACACAGAGATATATAGAACTTTATTCTCTTTATTGATAACTGAAGAAGAGTACAAGACTTGTATTGAAGTACAATGATTACAGCATATCTCACTTTACATTGGAAACCAACTGAACAATGCTATACTGCTTACATTTGATATTTGGATACAATGGATTACAACTCGATATACCGACTTGGCTTACAATCTCACTGGTACAACTGATTACAATATTCCATACATTATGCCCTTTATAAACAGAAGACATCATCTTGCGCAAGGAGAGCTTCTGTATGCCCAACAAATCTTCGATGCGCAGAACCAATCCAGCTTCTTCGTGTGTAGACATTCCAAGTATGAGCACCTGCCCACAAAACGTGGGTCAGCACATCATCTATGTGCTGGCGAGCAGAATCCAATCCACTCGCATAAACCAACATTTAAAGTGATCATTTAAGCAAGCATTTATTAGAATGATCTTTCTACTTGGGGCCTAGCATCAGTTTACAGTTCATGGGCAATATCAGAGGAAGCATGAAATATTTCTTAGTAGCATTCTTGTGGACATATCATTTTAGCATTCTTGGTGTTATCATACAAGGCATCATTGAGGCATCTCTATCATTAACATCTTAAACATATTATGGCAATTCTCACTTCAAGCATCATTTAGCATAGATGTTATGTTTGAGCACTATTTATAGCAAGGCATCTTTCTAGCTACTGAATTGAATATGTTAAGCAGGCAAGTTACACCAACTTATACAATATCACAATTATGTGATTTCTTACCGATAGCCGACTTCTCATACCTGCATCAAATACAGGTTATTCGATATACTTACTCTGCCTGCCAAAACATTCATTAGCATGCATCCTGACTACATGGTCACTGGTGTTGTTAAACCATATGGACTCTCTTCATTCATTTCTTTGAAGATAATGCGGCCTATAGTAGGTGGCGAGCCTCTATGCCACCCCGCCTTAACCCGTGCTCCCATAGCACTCATCATTATTTCCTCCTAGGCCGAATCGGTCCCCAGGGCCCTAGGAACCGTTCGAGGAAATTATTACTCAAACCTTGTATACAAGTTGTCCATGACCATGCAAATGCGTGTCCGACTCGATTGTGAACATAATCGCATGGTAAAATATATTAAGGAAAGCAAAGGCAACAGTGCATCATTAGTCATATTCAATGACTTATTCATTTCATCATACCATCATTTCATTTGGTGATCTCAGCGATCCCAGCTTATCATTTCTCAATCATTGCTTCATTGCAATGCATCTCACCACATTTCTTTCTTAAGAGGAAAGTAACATTCATTCATTTGACAGGGACATTTATTCATTCATTCATTTCTTATAAGGGACAGGCAACATTTCATATTCTTGTAACAGTTATACAGAGAGTACATGATTCTAGTGTTTCATTCAGTTTATTGGGTCGATGGCACAGCCAGTTCATTTCTTATTCTATCATTCACAAGGCATCTCATTATTCAAGTGTTTTGTTGTTTCAGCAGCATTAAACATAAGGATCAATGTTATCAATTCATTCTCAGGCAGCGAATCACATTAGCAGTTCAATGTGTTGTACATTTTAATAATTCTCAACATAGGCATCTCTATTACTCAGCAACTATAACATGGAACATTTAGGGACAATTCATAACATTTCAATTACTTTATTTATTAAGCATGAAGGAGTAAGGAGGAGGAAGGACAGTTCCACTCACCCAAAATTCCACTAAGCGTAGCTCCACCAGCGAGCCACGTTCCAATACCCATTCCGTCTAGCAGCTAAGAGAGACTGCATCAGTCTCAATTCTCCTGATTCCCAACATAAGTCACGGTCCAATATTCTGATTCCATCCAATAAGCCAACCAAATGCCTCGTGCGGAGCGGGGCATTACATAATATACCACTCAGAAAAAGTTTTGTCCTCGAAACTTAAGGAAACAAGTCTTCTATAAGATTTACTTAATCACCATGAGTTTACTCATTCAGCTTCAAATCAATATTCATTCAGCCCACTCGGTCATTTCAAAATATATATCCAACTGTACCATTTAAATCCATCAACGATTCGATCTGTCTATCTCTTTTTCAATTACTTGTAACTTCTCATTGATTCACCAACATTTTCCTTACATTCTTTCTTGGTCGCAACACATCACTTTATTTGGATCCATACACATATTTTAGGCGTCCCCAAAACATATGCATTTCAGCCAAAGTCTGCGCTAGTGCGATAAATTCTTTCCATAATGTCATCTCAGTTGCAACCTATCACTTCGACTGGATCCGTACACATATTTTAGGCGTCCCCAAAACATATGTACTTCAGCCAACTTCCATGATAGTATAATTCGATCAGCCACAATACAACTCTCTTTCCCAAATCCGACTTAGCATCCTTTCAATTGACTTTATTACTTCATTTTCTTGTCACAATCACTATCTGCCAGGCCACAACACTTTACATCAGGGACAACTTGGTTAAGCTCTCTGTCCGAGCATAATATTTCTAGCATTCAATCAAGGGTCAAATCTTAGAGCCAATCACATCAAGAGTTCATAACATGCAATCATATTCCTTTTCGAATCCAAAATATTTTCACCGAGGCAATTCCACTTTTCTAAATGATACAATCCGACATCAACCAACTATCGATGCCGATCCAACATTCCCGTCATGAGCAGTCAATTTCATCTTATATAATTCACCATTCGATACATACAACTCAAGTTCATCCCACGATTCTAGTCCCGCTATAGGACGACAGATAATCCTCAAGGGTCCAACATCTCTAAGGTTCATATTGGAGCATACATACAATATATCATTCTTAGGTCAAACTCATCACCATCTCTCGTTCAAATGCCACAAGGTCATTCTATGGTTCGCCAACGGCCATCTATTATTTGGTCCAGTCTCAATGGTTAGCTATACCGACAGCTATACATAATCATTCAGGTGACTTCCCTAGAGTGGACGACTACTAGGGTTATACTAGTTTCTTTCTTAAAGCCGACAAGCAACCAACAGTTCTAAGGAACTCTTACCCAAACCTATGGGTTTTAACTCAGGCCGAATAATGGATCTCCAATTGGGCTGAGCCAGCAATTGGTAATTCATCAACTGGTCGCTAGGGTCAAGTCTATCTATCCAGGGTCTTCCTCAAGGAAATAATTCCCACAGAGGCTCATTCTAGACTTACCCAATGATCGACTAAGATCGCTCTATTAATATTACGGTCAATTCCCAATCCGACATACGATTCTCCTCGTTCTAATAATCCATCAAGTAAATTCCCAATGATCCAATTTCTATTCCCATATCCTTTGTATCCACACGAACCCGTAAGCCAAGGCCAACTATTCAAGGGTCATCGGTTCCGATAGTCTTAACATAACTTATGGAATCACTATTCGGTCCATATGACAGAGTCATACCACTAAGTTATAAGCCAACAATCTATATCCCAACCAACAATCACCTATACCGACATTATCCAACATGTTTGTAATTTCTCAATCCCATTTGTTTCTCAATCATATCTTACGGGCATTCTTAAATCTCATGCAGCACTGGTCAAATAGTTTATCCACTCAATCCGACAATTTATGTATCACTTAACCATCCTCTAGGCAACACAATATTCAGGCTTGCTACTTGTTACTTTCTAATCCCATAAGATTCATCAACATACATGCACATAGGCAACGACTATCCTTTGGTGATCAAGATGGATTAACATCTATTACACCTTAGGGTCAAAGCATAGATCTCCAATATTCCTTTGATTTACCGACGATGTTTCCAAAACTTTTAGCTATGCAACCAACTTTGTATTAGCCACATTTGATTTATATCCAACCAATCGAAGTCAACATTCAGATATTCTAAGCCACAACATTCTCTAGCCAAATCCATTACCCATAGCATACTAACTGCTTACTAGTCTGAGTCATCACTCGACTAAACAATTTCTTACCAAGCCATCGGTTACTATTTCCAACAATCTCGCTACCCACATTATCACCGTCAAGGGACACTCGAGTCATCTAGCATAATACATGACTTCCAGCTAAGTCTCGGCACTACCCAGTACCTACAGATAGTCTCATTGCTATCCTATGGAAAGGGTCAACAACATATCGTTCTGAGGTGGTAGAGGCAATATACCACTCAGAAACGAAGCCATCCTTAAACAATACCAACTCAAATCTATTCCGGACATATATGATCTATAATGATCACAACACTTAGCCAACATCTCGGGGTCTCAATATCACAAGCCATCATTCTTACGGTCTCAAAGCAGTAGTCAACACACATGAGTCAATTCAATAGTTCTGTTAAACTCATTCATCAATTATTTCATTCCTAATTCTTTTCCAACATCACATGCAATTCTCAACTTATTGCAGCATACATAGTCATTTCCTTTATTCCCACATTCCAAACAGCATTCACAATATAGCATACTATGGCATCGAGTCATTGTTGGGTCATTTGTGTCCAAACCAACAATAATCATTCATTCAGGGGCATCTCAATGTATATAGACTTATTGTATGGAACAACCAGTGAGCAGCCAAGAGGGTCAATGATCATTCAGACATGAACAACATTAGGATGATTACAGAACAACAACAGCATTATCGCGGAAGCAATCTTTGAATTAATCACGGAAGCAACGTTGAGTGATCGCGAAAGCAACTTTGGTTAATCGTCGATGCAACTTTGATTTGAAATAAATCAAAGAAGAGACCAAGGACGTAAAGCCGTGCTCTGATACCAATTTGTCATGCCCCGATTCATTGAGTTATTTATTCACATATTTTATCTCTTGGAATCGATCGTCCTCGCTTGGGCGTGATGCCGTACAAGTCTGGTATTGCACCTGTACAAGGCAAAGATGGTACATAATCGATTATTCTTCAAATAGGAACACATCGCAGCGGCAGAAGCAGATAAAATAAATTTAATGAGGACAATCTTTCTCATTGAATAGAAGTATATCACTTCATTATAGCAGCGGAGAAAAAGAGTAACTTGAAGCCACACAGAGATATATAGAACTTTATTCTCTTTATTGATAACTGAAGAAGAGTACAAGACTTGTATTGAAGTACAATGATTACAGCATATCTCACTTTACATTGGAAACCAACTGAACAATGCTATACAGCTTACATTTGATATTTGGATACAATGGATTACAACTCGATATACCGACTTGGCTTACAATCTCACTGGTACAACTGATTACAATGTTCCATACATTATGCCCTTTATAAACAGAAGACATCATCTTGCGCAAGGAGAGCTTCTGTATGCCCAACAAATCTTCGATGTCGCGGAACCAATCCAGCTAATCTTCGTGTGTAGACCATTCCAAGTATGAGCACCTGCCCACAAAACGTGGGTCAGCACATCATCTATGCTGGCGAGCAGAATCCAACCCACTCGCATAAACCAACATTTAAAGTGATCATTTAAGCAAGCATTTATTAGAATGATCTTTCTACTTGGGGCCTAGCATCAGTTTACAGTTCATGGGCAATAATCAGAGTGAAGCATGTAAACAATTCTTAGTAGCATTCTTGTGGACATATCATTTTAGCATTCTTGGTGTTATCATACAAGGCATCATTGAGGCATCTCTTATCATTAACATCTTAAACATATTATGGCAATTCTCACTTCAAGCATCATTTAGCATAGATGTTATGTTTGAGCACTATTTATAGCAAGGCATCTTTCTAGCATACTGAATTGAACATGTTAAGCAGGCAAGTTACACCAACTTATAATATCACAATTATGTGATTTCTTACCGATAGCCGACTTCTCATACCTGCATCAAATACAGGTTATTCGATATACTTACTCTGCCTGCACAAAACATTCATTAGCATGCATCCTGACTACATGGCACTGGTGTTGTTAAACCATATGGACTCTCTTCATTTCATTTCATTTGAAGATAATGCGGTCAGCATAGTAGGTGGTGAGCCTCTATGCCACCCGCCTTACCCGTGCTCCCATAGCACTCATTATATTCCTCTTAGGCCGAATCGGTCCCCAGGGCCCTAGGAACCGTTCGAGGAAATTATTACTCAAACCTTGTATACAAGTTGTCCATGACCATGCGAATGCGTGTCCAACTCGATTGTGAACATAATCGCATGGTAAAATATATTAAGGAAAGTAAAGGCAACAGTGCATCATTAGTCATATTCAATGACTTATTCATTTCATCATTACCATCATTTCATTTGGTGATCTTAGCGATCCCAGCTTTATCATTCTCAATCATTGCTTCATTGCAACGCATCTCACCACATTACTTTCTTAAGAGGAAAGTAATATCATTCATTTGACAGAATATTTATTCATTCATTCATTTCTTATAAGGGACAGGCAATATTTCATATTCTTGTAACAGTTATACAGAGAGTACATGATTCTAGTGTTTCATTCAGTTCATTGGGTCGATGGCACAGCCAGTTCATTTCTTATTCTATCATTCACAAGGCATCTCATTATTCAAGTGTTTTGTTGTTTCAGCAGCATTAAACATAAGGATCAATGTTATCAATTCATTCTCAGGCAGCGAATCACATTAGCAGTTCAATGTGTTGTACATTTTAATAATTCTCAATATAGGCATCTCTATTACTCAGCAACTATAACATGGAACATTTAGGGACAATTCATAACATTTCAATTACTTTTTTTTTAAGCATGAAGGAGTAAGGAGGAGAAAGGACAGTTCCACTCACCCAAAATTCCACTAAGTGTAGCTCCACAGCGAGCCACGTTTCAATACCCATTCCGTCTAGCCAGCTAAGAGAGACTGCATCAGTCTCAATTCTCCTGATTCCCAACATAAGTCACGGTCTAATATTTTGATTCCATCCAATAAGCCAACCAAATGCCTCGTGCGGAGCGGGGCATTACAGTGTATAGTGTCCCATCCAAACTTGTTCCCTTGTACTCTTTCTGCTTCGCTGAACTTCGGATCGATTTAGACCATTTGAGTATTATTATTTTTCCCACTTTTCCTTGATCATTTTCAGCGCGTTACCATGACTTTTAATTTGGGAGCGCAAGACCAGTCAGTTTCTTGAAACCAACCTCTCATGCTTGATCTACTCGAGACGCTCGTCACCCATGACCTTCGTGTCCCACTCAGACACGTCATTTTGTGCTCCATTTGATTCGCACAACTTTTCGACACGTCACCCGATTTTATTTCACTCCACGGCGTCACATTCATCTTCCAACTTGATTTGTGGGTCCCCTGTCGACCAAAACCTGTCAGCCCCAACATGGACATGGCCCACTTTGAGTCTACTTTCTTTCGCCACTTGTGTCCTATTTATTGGAATCCCCATGTGCTACTTATTTGTGCATGATCATCAACGCCTAATTTTAATTTGATTTTTGCACAATATCCAGTTTTGATCCAATCCGGCTCCACCAAGTCCAGCCCAGCTCCATGTTGCCCTCCATCATGACACCCTCACATTCCTCGTCCAAAAATAATATTAAATATCATGTTTGCCTATTTCTATATTTATTAGAATTTTCCTTGAATTAAATCCTATAGAAATTACCTATTTTCTCTATTTTCCATCTAGCCATTGATTTCTCTATGTAATCCCAACCATCAATTTTTTCCCCCAACACCCTACAGACTAGTGGCCGGCCCTAATTATGTTGGAAAGAATCATTTTCTCTCTCTCTCTCTTTATTTATGTTGCTATTCTTTCTTCTCTCCATTTCCAATTTTTACTAAAACTCCAGCAAACATCTCCTCCTCTCCACCCGAGCACCGACCTTCTCCATGCCAGAGCTCCGACCTCCCCTGGCCGTCGAGCATGGCCGCCACCCACAGCAGCCATTCCCCTCCTCCTTTTTCCCTCTCCTCCTCCATCTCCTCCTTACTCCATCACCATTCCACATAACCGCCACCACCACCATCGACCATGGCCTCCATCACCACAGCCACCACGACCACTTCACCCCCCTCGCCGCCGTGCCCCCGCCGTCGCCGGCCAGGCCGCACACCGCCGTACGACAGCAGTGAGCACAGCAGCAGCGTTGCACCGCCGCGTGGGTCGCCGTGGCTCCGTCGACCCCTCCCTGTGGGTGTGCCCCACTCCAATGTACTTCCCCGATGGCCACCGTCCTCCGGGACGCCATCGAGGCGATTTGTGCATTTGAACGACGTCCCATCGTGACGCGCGCAGGATCGAGTTCGTTTTGGCGCTCCGTCGTAGCAACCGCGCACGTTTTTCGGAGATCCGACCGTTAGATCGACGATTTCTTTATTCCGTCGCAATCTCGGTATATCCACCTTCATCCCTGTCAAGTTTCATCCGTTAATTTTATCGTTTGATACATGAAAACCGGCCACCAAATTGACCGTTTAAATTGTATTAAATTTGGACAGTTGCGGGGGCCAACTTCGTCAGCTTGTATCTCCTCCACCGTAGCTCCGTTTGGCATGCTACCAGTTCTGGTGCGAAGATGGTATAACCCCTTACTATCCCTCCAGTTTCGTTTCATTGTGAGCTTGTTTGATTGGTTAAATTCGACGCCAAAGTTGGTCGTCCGAATTCGTAATTTCCAACTTGTAAAATTCTGTTTTTGAACACGGGACTCCAGATTTCATTTCTGACACCACCATTAGACTTGTGGCATCGTTCTGGCATGTTTTCATATAAAATTTGTTAGATTTGTAGAACGTGGGCCCGGGCACGTTTTCGGTGCAAAACGGGTCCCACTTTCTGGGTTAACGGGACTTTTTGACGCCGGCTCATCGAAATCCAATTTCGGATATACCGTTGAGTTCGTATCGTCATTCTGGACTCGTTGATATAATTTGCTAGGTTTTGGTAGACATTGGGTCTGGCACGCATTTCGGTGCATGTCGGATACCAATATCCGGGTCAAGGGTCATTTTTAGATCAGCTCATCGAAATCCAATTCCGGAGATACCGTTTAGTTGTATCATCATTCTGGACTCGTTGACAGATAGTTTGCTAAGTTTTGAGATCTTTGGCTCCAGCACGCATTTCCGTGCAAACCGGAATTCCAAGTTCTGGTCAACGGGCCAAAAATGGAGATCGGGTCAACGGAATCCAATTCTGGAGATACCGTTGGTTCGTATCGACATCCTAGTTTCGTGGACATATAATTTGTTATATTTTGTAGATGATTTCTTGCACGTTTTTCGGTGCAGAATGGCTCCAACACGGACACCATTTTGACCCAAAATTACCTTTTTGCCCTTATGTCCAAATTGGACCGTTGGGTTGGCTATCCTAGCTAATTTGACCATTCTGGACACGTTGGTGATGTTCATTTCATCGTCCGACAATGTTGTTGATAATTTCTCTGAGTTTAACCTTTTTATAATTAATTAATAATTAATTCATATAATGTTCGTATTTCGGGATTAGTACAACGAAACTGAGATCAGCCAATTCCAGTAATCTCACATCGCTGAAATGTGACAAGTTGGACACGTGGATCACTATAATGAGATTATAAACCTTACCGATAATCTTTATCTCGATTTACGTGTCGTAAGTTTCGACGTACAAATAATGAAGTACACTTTATATTAGACTAGAATTGACCCTGTTTGACCAGAGTTGACCAGTTGACCCAAAGTCAACTGTAAGTCAACATTTGACCTAGTTTGACTAGATTATTGACCGGAGTCGACCTAGAGTTGTTTTGACTTAGAAGAACCTAGAACAATGTAGATTGATTATAGATTCATTTATTACAACTTGAACACCTTGTAACCTGTGTTGCTTTAAATAGGACTCTGTGGCTTCAGTGGGACCCCCCTATACTTATCAGCTGTTCAGGTTATCGAGGCGAGTACATTCTCTGATCATTTCATATCCTGCTTAGAATTATTTTCTGCAGTAGATTACTTTACTTGTACTGTCACGTTGGTCACACGGATTGGTACTATATGTTCTGTGCATCGGGTACTATATGTTCTGTGCGTTTCACTTACATGGCGTATCATATGCTTCATTGGTTCTTTGATCACTTACGATATACTCTTATGATCGTAGATGTCACCCTCATTTCTCGTATTTCTCGTATTTCATATTTATACTCGTATCTGGATTTTTGGCATGTATTTTTATTTTTTTATTTTTTCTCAAACTTGTGGGATTTCGGTATTTCCCTTATTTTGGATTTTGGCATGGCTCGGTTTTATTTGGATTTGTTCGGTTTTATGTGAGTTGGATCATAACCTATGCTACCCTCAACCCACCACAACTCACCCTCTTTATAACCCCCATCTACCACTCTCTCTCATAACTTCCACCATTAATTCCTTCTTCTTTTCTTCTCCTTCCTCCACAACTCTCCTAACCCTAGGCAAGTGCATCTTGCCACTACATGAGAACCCTCTTTATTTGCCCATTTGCTAGATTAGGACATGGTGATCAACATTAGTTCTTAGCATTTTATGATTTGGAGTCTCCATTGTTCTAGATCTAAGTCTTCCTATTTTTGGATTTTGCATGTTTTGATCTATTTTAGTTGGTTTTCTATGAGTTTTGATGTTTCCATGTGGAAGAGCATTCAATTCCACCCAAATTGGAACATTGGAAGTCCGGATTTGGAGTTCGGATGGCCAAGTTATGATGTTGTGTAGCCTTGAGTTCAACTATGGTGTCTTGCTGTTTGGAGAAGACAGTGAGCAGTGTGCAGAGCTGTTTAGCTTATGCACACTGAGCTGCGTGCGCTCTTTAGCGTGCGTACGCAGACTTGGGTACGCTTCCTGTTGGAAGCGTGTCTACTGGAGCGTGCGTGACTTTTCACCTATGCTGCTCCCTGTAGCGTGTGTGACTTTTCACCTACGCTGCTCTCTCAGCGTGCGTGACTTCTCACCTACGCTGCTCTCTCAGCGTGCGTGACTTTTCACCTACGCTGCTCTCTCAGCGTGCATGACTTCTCACCTACGCTGCTCTCTCAGCGTGCGTGACTTTTCACCTACGCTGCTCTTTCAACGTGCGTGACTTCTCACCTACGCTGTCTCTCAGCGTGCGTGACTTTTCACCTACGCTGCTCTCTGTAGCGTGCGTGACTTTTCACCTACGCTGCTCTCTGTAGCGTGCGTGACTTTTCACCTATACTGTACTGTCTCTGTAGCGTGCGTGACTTTTTACCTACGCTGCTTCCTGTAGCGTACGTGACTTTTTACCTACGCTGCTCTGTAGCGTGCGTGACTTTTCACCTACGCGGTCTCAGCGTGCGTGACTTTTCACCTACGCTTCTCTCTGTAGCATGCGTGACTTTTCACCTACGCTGCTCTCTGGCGTGCGTGACTTTTCACCTACGCTGCTCCCCTGACCCCTTGCTTAACCCATTGGCTCTTGGAGTTTTGGTCTTATTTCTTTAAGCTTGGTTCTTCTATAACCCTGTATTTTGATATTTTATTAGATATTTTATGCCCATTTTATATCCTTACGCATTTTGTCATGAACTTGATTTTACTTAATATGTTTGGAATGACTATTGTACATGGCTTGGTATGGCAAGGAACTTGCATAACACGACAGTGTCCCGTAGTGGTGCACTCCTAACATGACCAACATGACATGATAGTGGCCCGTCGTGGCACACTCCTGACAAGTACCCTGACATAATTTATCTTGAACTTGATAGTGGCCCGTGACGGCGCACTCCTGACTTGACATGACCTGATAACTTAGCTTGACCTGTCTTGACACCGTGGGTGGTTCTTTCTTGCTTGTTTGTTAAATCCACTTGTCCAGTCTCGCATCATGTCTAGGATGGGACTCCTGAATACCACGGTCAGGAGTACCTACTAAAATGGATTAAGGCTAATAACTAGAATTACACAGTAGTCATGAAAGAGATGACACAGCTACAGGCAATCCCGTTACCTGGGCGCTCCAGGGATTTGTAGCCTGCCGTCGAGTAGGACGCATTTCCAGCACACTGTCAAGTATTGTACCCTCTAAGTCACCTAAGGGTACATGCGTCTCCTGGACGATGTACCACCTGAATTCAATCATAATCTTTCGTCCTGGGTAACCTGGATGGTCTGCAGGGCTTGTGGCTGTGGAACAATCTCACTGCATCTTGTTAGTTTAGGCCTGTGATAACCCTAGTTAGTTAAAGTAGTAAGCCGTAGTATCTGCTTGGCCGTGATTGATTGAATGAGGTATAACCAGTCTAGCCATGTCTTGATCCAGTATAAGATTGCTTCCTGTCTTGATTACTTACATTACTTATCTTGCCGATAAATGGTGGGAAACCAAGCTCTGTTCAGATGAAGGGCTACAACCCTGGTCCTTGTTTGGTTTACGGGTTGTAACCTGGCTATCGGAATAGTTCCATGGTTATCTCGTCGTATATCATCCTGACATGTTTTCGTAATTTTAGTTTTAATATTAGATTTCTGTGCTGATTGCTGGCTTTGTTCTTATTTCGTGGCCCCCTTGTGGCACTTGCTCTTTCTGGGGTTGACCCAACTGGTTTTGTGTGGCCAGATTTCAGAGTAGCTCCCGAGGATCTACCAAGCTTCCAGTCCAATGGTGAACACTGGACGGAATCCGGGCCAAGAGTGGGTTTTCTATTTGTTTCGCTCACTCTATTGTAAAAATTATTTTTTGAGGCGTTTAGCCGACGAGCACCTGTTAGCTCGAAGCACTTTTACTTACTGTCTGCCTACGGGCTGTAAACATGATTGAAATCATAGGGTTGATCATGTATGACTAAACTCTTGCTAGTCCTAACATTCTGTAACGACTAGCTTCATGATCAGCTGGATATGTAATATTTGGGATGCCTTATTATGTATATTTAATGATCATACATCTTGCGACTTTACTTACTTGTGGTGATTGAGACACTAGGCTTGTTCATGACCATAAGGGACTGTTGGCTTGTAGAAAACTCTCACATATCTAGACAGCCGCCGTGACCGTATATCGAGGTGGTTTCCATTTCAATATACGTAGCTGGCTATGTCTGCCCCCGCTCTCCAGTATTCTGGTTCTGGGGCATGACAGTAGAGTCTTCCTAGAATCTTTATCCCATTTATGGGACTACTATGTATCACCTTCAGGGTCTATTACCTTCGGGGTCTATCACCTTCGGGGTCTATCACCTTCGGGGTCTGTTACATAGCATAAACATAACTTGAATGGATCCTTGTGTATTGATTGGGGATGGGGGAGTATGAGTGAACATGTGAATAATCCAAGTAGTGTAATCATGAATCAATTTCCAGTAGTGTAATCATGAATCAGTCCTATGCCATTCACATGTTTATATTGTACTCTGACTCACTAGCCACAGTTAGCTCTCTATTACAGTATATCTATTTCCATTACAGTTTCTCTGTTTACATTCCATGTTTCTTTCAGTTCTTGTATCTTACTCTACTGCATGTCTATATTTTCTAACCTGCTATGATCTGTTAAGATGTATTGTGCTCGCTCCAGTCCTGACTGTACCTATTGATAAATTTACAGATAGCTTGGGGATTGCCTGCTAGCCTAGAGGAGACACAGTAGAGGTTGTTTAGGTAGTTATTTCATTTTGTCTGGAGCTATATTTACTTTGTGGATTACTGTATTTGAGTTTGAGATGTATTTCTGGGTTTATGTATCTTAGACACTTAGACTTCTATCTTCTGTATTATTTTGGATTTTATGTTTTATCTATCTTTATCATGCTCTACCTAGATGTGATTGAGATTGTATCTGCTATGTCACCCCCATTCGGGGAGTATAAACTGTTTAGTTTTATACTGTTAGATGCATTGAGACTGTCACGACCCGCACCCTGAAGAGGGGCACGAGCACGTGGTTATGTCCAGCCTACGCCGCAGAATCGGCGGTAGAACGCTGTATATAGGGTCTGTAAATACTACGACTAAACAGATAAATGTACCTGTACAGTATATACACTCCGAACGGAGGAACAAAGCAATACTGTCTCAATCACATAAATCAGAACTAAGGTAGAAAAGCATGGAAAAGAGATATGATAGAATAAGCAAGAAATGAGTCCAAAAATATCCACAAGTCTCAGCTAACACAAAATCCAGAGTCTCAGAATAATAATAAGTATAAAGATACTACAACTGAAATGAACTAGCTGGCTCGCAGGCCAGGCAAACCTAACTAAAACTAGGCTACTCGGGATGAGCGAAGTAGTGGCTCTACCACTAAGCCCCGGTCTAGGTCAAGTCCATCCGACTCTATCCCGTAGTAAGTCGGACAATCAGCCTCTAAGTCATCTATAAAATTTGTCAACGTATCCTGTCAGGAAAATGAGCAAGTACAAACACCAAAAGCAGTTCCATGTGAATTGACAAAGCTATAGAGAGTATAATTAAATACAAGACAAAATCAACTGGAAATATATATCATGATGTGAGTACTGTAAAGGACGATAATGTATATGTATATATAGGATGACTTGGGAACTATTCGGAAGCCGAGTTACGACCCTTAACCAAACAAGGACCGGGGTTGAACCCTTCTCCCGAACAGAACTTAGTATCCTAAGATAATAAATATAAAAGGTGCCTTGAAATTATTAGTGCGTCATGTGATCGGCTTGGAAAAAATGATCAGGCTTTCCATCTGACCGGCTATGAACCGTGAATACAATAGAAACGATAGGCCAGTCACCATAGAAAACTGTGAACCGTATAGGGTAAGGCTTACCCGTCGTGAGGTGAGGGTATAGCTATGAACTATATGTACCATAGAATCATATGGGAATTGATCACACAACACTAATAAACCCCCATCCCGAATAGTACAATGGATCTGGACATGACACGTTATGACACGAGATTCCATGAGAGGGTAGCAGGTCCCCTTGTGAAATCGGTGTCTATACCAATACACTGAAATAAGACAGAATATTACCAATATACCATGTAACTCTAGGAATAACATCCCATGTCATGATCCAACATATACTAGTCCGTGAACTGTCGTGACTGGAAATCGAGTATAACACTACAACTGAATCGGATATAGCAGATATCAAGACAATGAAACTATCAGGCATGTACTCGCCTGGGTCCTGAGGTGATAGATGAACAGATAGTCAGAGTGATCACAGACCTAAAATAAGATACTATGAGTCAAACAGGGCTAAATACTAAAAAGGAAGCTAATACAAGCCATGAATGCAAGTCTAAGTCAATACTAGGTCAATCTAAGTCAACTGAGTCATACTAGGCTATACGGGTTCATACTAGGTCATACTAGGTATTGGGAGTCATTCCAAGTCAAACTAGGTCAATCGGGATCAACGGTTGACTTACATTAACTTTTGGTTAAAAAGTCAACTTGGTCACTCTGGGTCAATCGGTCAAACTAGTCTAATGTTGACCAACTTTTGGCTTTCAGTCAACTGGTCAACTCTGGGTTGGTTCGGTCAAATCGGGTCGCTTAAGGCTAAGTTTGACTCTCGGTTGACTTTTGTTGATTTTGGTCAAAAAGGTCAACCGACATCAAAACTAGTCTTAGAGTACATATTTGATCATTACCAACCACGGGGATCAAGTTCTAACACCATCTTAGGCTTCTAACATCAATATCCTATTTCTAGGCAAAACTAGCATTTACCCTTCCAAGGTAAATCCCGATACCTTGCCAAAAAAACAATGAAACCTTGCAAATACCCATGATACTAGCCTAGCTCCTTAGGGTAGCTATATATCAACCTATCTAAGGTTTACCTACCAAGAAATTTGGGTATCCTAAGCATCTAGACCATCTTATGACACATGTAGCCCTTTACCCATTACCTTACCTATATCATGAATTTACCCTTTTCATTACCCCACTCACCAACACCACTCACCCTCACATGATACCACACTCTAAAGGCCTCTCTAGGTTCCTAATAGGTTTCCTACTAGTTTAGAGATAGGCTTTACTATAGGATACTAAAACTACTCTCAAAACACCTCACAAAACACACACACACATCTCACAACACACACAACACAAAGGTAATTAAATGGACAGATTTTCGGATGTTGGGGACTGATTTTCGTGGGTGTTTGGGGCTTCATTTGGGTATGAAAGGTGGGCAGGTGAATATCTAGGGAATTGGT
>JANAVB010023207.1:0-43461 GCA_029216955.1 Iris pallida
ATTTTTAATTTGTAAAATATTTTCCAAACTTTCTTTTAATTATCTATGTAATAAATTGTTTAAGATAATGGTGTTGATTTAATTGTATTTTGTTTTTTAAATAAATTCAGAAAATGTGTACCTTGTGAGTCGCTATGTACCTTACATCTTGTCAACACTTATGGGAATGGAATATGTGGCATCTATTGTCCACAAACCTTGGTTCATTGATGATCTTATGATATGCATACATCTTTGTTTATGAAAATTATTTTGGTAATCCTTGATCTCCGATTTTATATCAGATATTTTTTCCCAAGATCTTCAAATAAAATACTTTCGAATTTATTTTGTTGCATATGTTTCATGCAGATAGCAGTATCGCTCCAACAAAACGTGATAAAACGAATAGCGTACATTTGTTTGTCAGCGTTGTGACCTCACATTTAGTTGAATGCCAGCAAGATGTGTTCGATCCAAGATTCAAATCCTTGAAACTCAATATATCATGTTAACCATCTTCTAATACATACCATATTGAAACATAATATGGAGTGTTGTGGCTACTTGTATTCCTGTAGACAAGGTTGCTTATGTCCTTGTTATCTTCTGTTTTTGCTTGTTGCTTCTTGTTTTTCTTTTTAACTGGTTGGTGTATTTGATGGTAACAAGGTGTTTTTCAGCCACTTTGTGGTAACTTTATGATGAAGGTTGTTAATTGCTTACTATTTGCCACTTAGAACCTAAAGTTTGAGGTCTTGTTATTAGAAAATATTTCTAGGAACTAAAGTTTAATTGTATGTAATACACTTCATTGATGAATCTTCCCTTTTCTACGGCGACATTGAATCTTAATTTCTTTATTCCTCGTGAAGTTTATATGAACACACTCTTATTCCATGAAATTTATATATTATTTACAGCTTGCTTGGGAAGGTTACTCGTAGTGAGACGTGATGCGGTGTGTCGAGTAACACTAAAGGCATGCTACAGTTATGGCTTAGGGCTTGGCTCTTATGGAATAGCATCCGAGGTTTATAAGGGTAAATCCATCATGCTTGATCTTCATATCAAAGTGTTATATGAATTTGGTCCGCTTCCTAATATGCAAGAGCAGCATAAAATATTGGTTTTGTTGTGTATTCGTCATCTGATGCACTATCCAAAGATCGGTGTTCTTCAATTTCATTTTGCATTTTCACATTAACTCAGCAACATTGAATTTATCTAATTTAATATTTTTATCTCATTCTTAATTATTTTATTTCTCTCATTCAATATTATGACATTCAACACTTTCCTGACATCTAGATACTTTTTTCCTAATTAGTTATGTCACCCCCAAGCTGAATTGACCTATATGGCTGCACCCTCTTGACCATCCACCGACCCTACATTAGTTGGAGCCTTGTGTCACTTGGATACCCCTTTAAATCTGTGCTAGTTCCTGATTTTTTATTCAAAAGATGTCCTGCATGGAAACATACTAAATTTCACATTTAAATATTATTTGCACCGGAGATTAATGTACTTCTCAATAAACTTTGAAACTTCAGAGCTCCTGTAATAAGCAGCAATTCAATTTAATGCTTGTTATTGCCTATCCGTCTAAATTCTGCCGGTTATATATTTCTTTCCCATCTTTGTACTTTTGTTGTACCCAAATGAGGTCCCACATTTTCACAAATAAATTATACAAATTTTAAATTTTCTAATATCAACTGTTTTATTTATGCTTATTTTATTTCCTATCATGTTAAATTCTGATAGCTTTACATTTCCCTCAAAAAATTCTACTTGTGCTGAATATTTTATGATACTCCATATTAAATTGTATTGTACTCATAATTTTTGTTCATTTTAGAATGTTCCTGACTCATGTTAACATATTACAATGTAGCTTATAGTTTGTGTGGATTCTTGGAGATGATGGTATTTATGAGATGATGGTACTGACGACAACAAAAGCCTTTACCCAAAATTTTGGCGTAGACTGATTGGATTCATTTCTTCTATATATTCAACTCTATTAAGGGCCATGTCTTTTGTAACGCTGACAAAGCCATATCATTTTTTACGATTTTAATTCATTTTCGTCCAGGCCTACCCCTAATCCTAGCATCTACTTTAACTACTATCTTAGCTCTTCTTATTGGTGCATCTATTTGTCTGCTTTGAATATGTCGAAACCAGGTAAGACGATTTGGGGCCACCTCCAACTTTCCACGAATGCTAGTTTCTTATCCTTTTTTTCCAACCTGTTCATCTTACAATTCTCTTTTTGGCTTCTTATTTTCTGGAAAATTTACTTGATTACGGAACACTCCTATCCATAAAGCATGGTACATCTTATAGCCATCATGTAGAATTTTCTTCCCTATTTTATGGCATCAGGTGATCACAAATAACTCCAAAACCCTTCCATGTCAACCATCATGTTTTAATTCTACCGTCATTGAGAATTTTTCTTCCGAACATGATAGTATCATGATGCAATCATAAATTATTCCAAAAGCCTATTTCCCTCGTACTAATTTCTACCTCATATCTTCTTTGACTTACGGTTAATTTACATATGGTATAGTCTATTTCCATCATTCTAATTTTAAAATTCTTAGATTATAAAGTTTCTCTCCACACTTTTATTTACCATTAACCCTTCTTTACTCTTATCGACCAACACAATATCATCAACAAACATCACACATTATAAAATCTCCTCTAGGATATGCGTCGTAATTTCATACATAACAAGTTAAAAAAAATAAGGGCTTAATGCTCTACTCCTTGGTGTATTCCTCCAATGGTTCAAATGGTGGTAGTAACTCCATCATTCGTATCCTTTATTCTCAATACAACTAATACACTTGTTTCTCTCCAAAGACTGACCACATTATTCTGCTAGGAACTCTGTCATAAGTTATTTCTAAGAATAGAAACCATATGTAAATCCCTCTTTCATGTCTAAATTTTCCTCTAATCTTCTTAGAAAGTAATGACATCCATAATATATATCTCTCCCTGCATAGACCAAGTTGATTCTCTAAATTTTAGTTTATTTCTTTCTAAATCTATTCTGCCGACCCAAATTTTTTTTTTTTTGATAAAGGCTTTGTTCTTGTTTCTTAATCTATGCTCAATCCCTCTTTCACAAAGTTTCATTTTCACCTTTCATTTCATATTGAGATTTTCTCATGTACACATGTTTGGAGGTCAAGTGGATGACCAAAAGGTAGGTGTCCACTGTCTGCCAACTGGCATTTTAGTCTCGTGGCAAGATTTCCTTGCACAATTAGTTGCCTTGACAGTAATGTGGTACTAAAACAGCACCTGAGGCCTAGGTTAGTTGTCACTCATTATATTTCAGTTAATATTTTCATTCGGACTTCTGTAATTAGAGTTGTATCCATGCCTCCCTTTATATGGGAAACACTTGTTGGACTTCTGCAAAAAGTATAATGTGGGCTGTGTTTGCGTGTCTCCCTATGTATTTGTATCTGTGTTAAACACCAGATTATGGGTGTATGACAACACTAAAACTATCAAACATCACAATCCATGCTATCTTTGGAACTATACATGCTATAAGAAACTTCCGAATTGGACAGGAGTTCATACATGAGGCCGCAAATGACAAACAGTAAGTTCTGTAAATTTGATTATTGGATTTGGTTCTTGTTACAGGTAAATCCACCCATATGATCTGTCCGCATCAAGGAATAGGTAGAGAGAATACCTCCAAGGAGTCTTCTAGTATCTATAATTAGTACACTTATCTTTATCTATATATTGTTGAAAAGAGAATCTATCACGACATGAATCAAGTATTTGAAACATCCCTTACTCTTCAAATGATATTATTATTGTCATTGCTCACTATTTGTACAATGGAAAACATTTGACTTCTAAGAGATGATTAAACCTGCAATTCTTCAGACATCAATGATGTGGGCCCCGAGGTTGCACCAATGTTTCATCATTTTGCTAGGAAGTTAAAATGCATATATGACTTTTTAGTGCTAGCTTGAACCTGAATGTAGTTATCATTGGACAGATAGTTCATTCCTAGTAACCATGTGTGCAGTCCTATGTAAATCAGGGTTTCGTGTTGGCTTAGTGCTTAACTGGTCTACAAAATTTTAGCAATTATGCTCTCTCTGCTTAATTGCAGTCTGTTGGCATTCATACTTCTTTCTCTTCTCTGTTTCACGAAGGGCCCTAACTTAAATAAGTATGTTTGCTAACATCTTAGGAGCCTTTTAAGAAAATATTTTATAGCTGCAAACTTGCCAAAAAGCAAGAGTTTTAGTTAGTTCTTGGATTGTATTTTAAAAGGTGATAAATCAGCTAGTTGATTCATTAAATTGCAGAATCATAACATTGTTAATTTTGATTAATGGCTTGTTTTGGATTGTTACGTGGCCAATGATTTTGTAGTTGGAGCAAACAGGAGATTGGATGTGTAGCAAATAAATTACATTTATCAATTGATTTTTGTGGTTATGTTTAAAATACTCTCATTTATGATGCTTACTATTATGTCATAGTAAATGATTGCTAGTGGAGTAGTCTCTAACATATTACCTGTATGATTGTGGACAGGCAAGGTTGATAAAATATAAGACCTCTATGTTTGCGGGGAAAACGAGTTTCTTGCATGATTGAGATGGAAGGACGTTGTGCAACTATGATACGTGAAAAATGTTTCTTTGATTTCATCTCTATCATTATAATATTGTTCGATTTGGTTGAAATTTTTTAGTTAGATTGATTTTAAATAACCAGATCGCTTGGATTTGTCATTGATTATGTTATCTGTATTCTGTTTCATTCCATAAATTTAGGCTGCACAGTTATTATCCAGAGGGTGATTTGAACAACTCTATTTTTTTTGAAAATAATATGACAAAATGTGAAGCTATAGAAACAATGAATGGCGATTTCATGGATCCATGCAATCGACATTCATTCATTCCATAGCTTCACATATTGTCTTATTATTTTCAAAAGAAATGGAGTTGTTCAAATCACCCCTCTGGGTAGCCACCGTGCTGCCTAAATTAATGAGCGAAACAGACTGCAGATGATATAATCAATTACAAAGTCAAGTGATCAAATTATTCAAAATCATTCTAACTACAAATTTT
The DNA here is from genome assembly GCA_029216955.1 of Iris pallida. Lineage (NCBI taxonomy): Eukaryota > Viridiplantae > Streptophyta > Magnoliopsida > Asparagales > Iridaceae > Iris > Iris pallida. The sequence goes on from JANAVB010023207.1 coordinate 5,127, forward strand.
TAAACCCAAATCAACTATTGTAATGATGGAGATGCAATCAAAGAAAAGTCATTGTGACGTATTTGTAATCACAACTGCAGACCACATTCAATCATGGCTAGAAGTCTATTTTCCTGCAATATCATACAACTTTCAGATCACTCATCCCCTCTCTGTCCATGAGTCCCATTTTTTTCATGTCATGAGTAATCTCGAGAGTAGAGAGAAGACAGAAAGAAGGGAGGAGGAAAAGGGTCAGACTGCTTGGTAAGACAGCGAGGAAGGTTGTGGAGGACAGGTTTTTGTATGTGGATACAGATAATTTGATTCAGAAGCTTCCAAAAAGGAGAGAATACAGAGAAAGCAGTCTATGTTTGAAGTTGAGAGAGTTATGGTGTTGTATTTGCTTGTATAATAAGTTGTTTTAGTTTCTCCTTACTAAAATTCTTCAAAATAGTTTATGAAATTAAGAATTCCATGTGCAGGGAATGAGAAACAAATACAATCTGCCTAATCTGATTTTGTATCTCTTACTGTGTAACTGATATTTGTGTCTTTAAAGTCTGTTCAAAAAGTCCTAAGATACATAATACACTCCATGACGTGCAACCTTTGTAATACCGGGACATGTAAGTTTTACATGGTCTATGCAGTTTATTTTATATCATTGCGCGAATTTATAATTTTCTGTACGTGAAAAGAAGACATTTTTCTTGCCATTATTGAGACATTTTCTGTAAGATGCATTCTGTCTATGTTAATATATATATATATATATATATATATATATATATATATATATATATATATATATATATATATATATATATATATATATATATTTTGGAAAAGGTAAATTTTATTCCAAACGAAAAGCCATAATCGTACAACATACAAATTGAGTGGGACTCCCACTCAACACTCATCCATTCTCCATAGCATTTACATCAAACTCAATATTATGGAGAATGCCAACCGGAGGAGTGACTAGTCCCTCAAAGATCCGGCGGTTTCGCTCCCGCCAAACATGCCAAACCGAAGCCGCCAGACGAACTCTGGCTGTGCGGAACCAGTCCTGACCTCGACCCCTACTATCTCGAATTACCTGGATGATGTCCCCAATACATTTACCAGAGGCGTACACTTCCAATACCCGACTCTGCTCCGACCATATCTGCCATGCCAGAGTGCACTCGAAAAATATATGTTTACTAGACTCAGGCTCCAAGCAGCAAAGCACACAAATGGGATCCGGCACTGGCACTCCAAAAGAACTCAGTCTATCCCTCGTCAAGAGGCGACCCAGAAGAAGCTTGTAAACACACAACTGCATCTTCCTGGCCAGACCCGTACACCAGACGAACTCGTAATCAGAACTCAGAGGAAAAGTGTGCCGGATAAGGTTGTAGCAACTACGGAACTGGAACTCCCCCGAGCCCGAAGAAGCTCCAGTCGGCTCCCAAATCCACCGATCCGCAGGCAAAGCCGGATCAATGACTGTAGCCCTAATGAACCCTCCCAGCTCCTCTGTGTACCGATACGATTTCGGCCTCCACTCTCCATCTCGTAAGATCCGACTACACCTCAGACCTCGCCTGTCCTCTGTGTGAGTCGGGGGTCCCCTGATGTCTAGCAACGAACTCCGATCAATCCAAGGGTCCCGCCAGAGGTCCGTACCCGACCCATCCTTCATGACCCTCCGGATAGCAGACTTGAGCACACCCCTGTGTCTCAGGACAGTCTTAAACGTGACAGAATGGTTGTTATCAGGAGAACACGTCCAAAAATTGCCCTGCTTCACGTATCTGCTGTGCATCCAGTCCGCCCAGAGAGACCCCCCGCTAATGAATCTCCAGGCCAGCTTGAGCGCAGAGGCCTCCCTGATCTCCAGTAACAGCCTGAGCCCCACCCTCCCTCCTTCCTGGGACGGCAGAGCTTCTTCCACGAGATCGCATGCATACCCCCCTCCAAAGGAAATCAACACATAGGCGCTCCACTCGCCGAATAGTGGCCACCGGAAGGAGGATGGACTGTAGCCAAAAGTGGGCCACAGTCGAGATCACAGATCTGATCACCTCTATGCGTCCGCCAAAAGACAGACCGGCAGCTTGCCAGCCTTCTACTCTCCACTGGACATACTCCACCAGGCCCTGGCAGTCCTGATCCCGCGCATAATTGACTGTGAGGGGCACCCCTAAATACCGCATCGGAAGATCACTCCTCGCTATACCCAGGACATCAGCCCGCTCCTCCTTCTGGGAACACCGGGAACTGAAATAGACCCGACTCTTATCCCTGTTCAGCTGGAGACCCGAGAAGGACTTCAAATCTTCCATAATACCCGCAAGCGTCTGCAACCCCATCATCGTAGGCTGGATGAAGACCAGTAGATCATCAGCATATATAAGGTGGGTAACTGAAGGGACCATCCTCCGAAACAGAGGCACCAGCCGTCCACGATGTACTGCCAGGTCCATCAAACAAGTAAAGTATTCCATCACAAGCGTGAACCGGTAAGGGGACAATGGGTCACCTTGCCTAAGTCCACGGTTGCTCTGGAAGTACCCATAAGGAACGTCCTGGATGAGAACTGAGAAAGTAGGGGACGTGATGCACTCCCTGATCAACGCCACCCAGTGATCCGCGAATCCTATGGCAGACATCAGATGGCAGAGGAAGTCCCGATTGACCATGTCATACGCCTTCCTCAGGTCCAGTTTAACACAAGCTTTCTCCTCACCAGGTCTGCTGAATTCCCTCACCATCTCATGCGCCAGGGGGCTATGCTCTGCAATCGACCTCCCCTTGATGAACGCAGCCTGGTTTGGAGAAACTAAGTCCTGCATGATTTCCTCCATCCGACGGCACATAAGGTGTGTAATTATCTTATAAAGATAATTACAACAAGCAATAGGTCTGAAATCTGCCAATGCAGTCGCGCCCTCCTTCTTAGGCACCAAGGTCAGGAAAGTGTGATTCAGCTCCTTCAAAAGCTTCCCCTTAGTGAAGAACTCCTGGACCACCTCCACAACCTGAAGCTTCAGAATATCCTAATGGCGCTTGAAGAAACCACTGCTGAAGCCATCCGGACCGGGGGCCTTGTTAGGGTCCGCCACCTTGACAATAGATTCCATTTCCTCCAATGTGACAGGGGCAAGTAGGATGCTATTCCCAAATGGAGTCACCAACCGCTTCGTAACAACCTCTGGGAACACGGACAGGTAGTCAGTCTGGAAATATAAATCGGAATAGTACCTGACAGCCTCGCCCTGAATCTCAGCCGGCGTCCCCACCAGAGTGCCATCCGCATCAAGAAGCTGGGATATGTGATTCCGATTCTGTCTAGTCCGGATAACGTCATAAAAGAACTTGGAGCACCGGTCTCCATCCTTCAGCCAGGAACATTTGGCTCGCTGGGCCGAGTTAATTTCCTTCTGCAGCCTCAGAATGTTGACTTCTCCAATCAGCTCCTTCTCTCTAGCCGCCAGATCCCCATTGAGCATGTCAGCTTGCAAATCCTGCTGCAGAGATCTCAACTCAGCCTCCTTGTCTTCTAGAGTGGACTTGGGCAACCCCTGCACCCAACTCCTGAGAGCTCTCTTCGTGGCCTCGAGGCAGCGAACCAATTGGAATTGAGCCGTCCCCTCCTGACCGCTGGACAGCCTCTGCGACAGCCTCAAGGTAGCCCTCCGAGAGATACCAACTGTTGTTATACCTGAATGGACGGAACTTCCCAAGAGCTCGAGCAGAGAAGCCAACCCTGATGGGGGAGTGATCGCTCGTCCCAGCTGCCAGTCCCTCAGCTGAAGAGTTGGGGAAGTGACGGAACCACTCCCCGTTGCCCAGAGCTCGATCCAGCTGACAAGCAACCCGGTTGTGAGTAGCTTTGTTGTGCCAAGTCCAGATGAAGCCTGAGCGAGACAGCTCCCGTAGCCCCGCAAGCAGGAGGCATCTCTGAAAATCATAAAGGATAGAATCTGAAACCGGACGACCACCCAGCTTCTCCCCATGATGCATAAGAGCGTTGAAGTCCCCGATTAAGAGCAGAGGTAGTCGCGACGACTCAGCAGCACCGAAAACACGAGAGATGTCGCCCCAAAGAGACTTCCTTCTCCTTCTGTCATTGTGGCCGTAGACCGCCCCCAGTAAGAACCGGAAGCCACCCTTGTTAACGAAGGAGATGGTAATCAACTGTTCCGTCATCAAGATCAAGTCACCATCCCAACTCTTCGAGTTCCAGCGAACCTAAATCCTGGCCATGTCACAAAGGGCTAGGTTGTACAGCTGGGCCCAATGAGAAGGGGTCCGCCGAGTAAGGGTCTTCTCCCCTTTGATCTTGGATTCTAAAATAACAGAAATGTCACACTTCTCTCTATGGAGCATCCTACATATCTCTCTCCACCTCCCTAGCGAACACGCCCCCCTCACATTCCAGGCGATAATGGCCATTAATTAATGAGAGGTGTGGCCCCCTGAGAAACTCCCGGACTGGCACCTGGAGAAGGTACCGCATCCGTCGCAAAAGGATCCTCATCCATACCAGTCGGAGCCGTCCGTTGGAGGACGACCTGAGATAACACCAACGCCCAGGCAGGATTGTAAACACACACTGCCTCCTCTCTGTCTGTGGTACGACCCTCCATCATGGAGGGGCCATCTCGCAGCACCCCGACCGCACGTCTCTTCCTACAGTAAACCTGCCCTCCAGCCGAACCGCCCTTCCCTCGTACCTCAGTCTCCGACGTAGCCATGCTTCTGGTAACTATACTACTCAGCCCCTGACCAGTAGATACAACCCCACCCGTTGTAGCAAGTTGGGTAGCAACAACGAGTCTCAAACCGACATCCCTCCCCTGATTAGTAACCTCCTCCTCCACGACCACCACTTCGCTATCATCTCTGAAATCCATATCACATGGGGCTTCGGGGACCTCTCGAGGAATACAAGGCTCCACCGGAGTGCCAGCCTCTAGGCAGGCACTGGCCAGATGCCCGAAACAGGAACAACGAGAACAGGTAGGCGGAACCCATTCATACTCCACCTTCTGGGTAAGCACCTCCCCAGAAGGGAGCTCATACTCCACCATCTTCGGGAGCTCCCCCCTGCCCGAATTTCCATAAAGATTCTCGCGTACATCAACCGCGTCCGAAAGGTAGTAGCCTCATCCGCCTTGATCGGGGTGCCCACCAAACTTGCAAGACGCATCAACAGGGGAATGCTCCAAAACCCAACCGGGAACTCGGGGAATCGGATCCATACTGGAATGGCATTCAGAACTTCCCTCTCGTATCGCAGCTCTGGAGTCCACTCCTTGAGAATGATCAGTCGGCCGTCGAACGTCTAGGGGCCGCCTTAGAGGATCCTAGCGACATCCTCTGCCAGCCCGAACTTCATATAATCGAAGCCGTTCTCACGAGCATAGAACTCCATACTTCCCTTCGGCTTCCAGACTCGCGCTGCATAGCCCCGGATCTGCCCGTAGAAAGGCTTGTTGCCCAAGACATACATGACGAGGGTATTCTCCCAGTACGCTGTCACCTGCTGGATCTCCTCCGCGGGAAACACAGCCCGGTAACCCCTCCCAACCTTGAGCGGCGGGACGTACTCCATCGATGTGGGGGATTTCGGCCCCACCGGTTTGCAGATCTCGGCCCAGGACCGTCCAGCAGGCCGTGGGGACGTCCCAATAGGCCTCTGGGCACTCACGGGCGGGAAGTCCCAGGTCCCTGAACATCCAGATCCACTACCTTACTCTTTCCCTTAGCCGCCGCGGTCGCCTTTGGCCGCCAACCCATCGATCGCCCAACAGACACCCCCGGACCCCGGCTAGGCCGAGACCCTGTTCCGTTCAGGCGATTTTCGGGATGGCGATCCCGAATCTGACCCTGTCCGCCACCCGTCTCCCCCTGGTCTTCGACACACGACGGCGCATAACCGTCGTCCATCCTTCACCCTCCGACTGACTCCCTAGAGATCCGGACCCCGCTCCGAATTCGAAGTTCGGATCCAATGCACTCGACCCCCTTCCCGTGAGGTCCGACCCCTTCCCCGTAGAGCCCGACACCCCCCTCCACCTGGGGGAGTCGTCAACACCACCGGGGGGCCCACCCGACCCCTTCCCCCTATGCTCCCGCCCCCCCTCCGACCGCCGGGGGGGTACTGCCGCACGCGCGCGCGTGAGGGGGTCCGCCTGACCCCTCCGTTCTGGCTCCCGCCCCCCCCAAGCGCCGGAAGGGGGGCCGCTCTGCTTGCCCGAGGCTCGCCGACCGTCGGCCAGGGGGTCTGGCGGTCGTGGGGGCGGCCCGTGGCCAAACCCTAGATCCGCGCCTCCATCGGAAGAACAATCGCCCGCTCCTCCAGACATTTTTGTGTATATTATATATATATATATATATATATATATATATATATATATATATATATATCACAAAAAGTGAAATATAGTACATATTTGTTCCACCTCTCCCAATATTTAAGTACTGTACAGTGGAAGTGGAAGCGGCAGTAACACCATTGTGGACAAATTGAGCTGTTGTCTTGCTTGTTCACAGAAAATGCTACTGCATAAGGGAGATCCCAATTTATGCAAAGCAAAGACAAATCTAGGACATTGGGGGATCGGATGTTGAGGTAAACGTGTGATATAGAAGTAAAACATGACAACGGGACCATATATTCTTGGTTAGAGACTTTTAGTTTCTCTCAGTTCAACAGACTTTTAGTTTCGTCGTAAGCAAAGCTCATATATTCTTGGTTAGAGATATAGTCTCTCCATAATGCTATCATCGCCATATCATTAGCTTCGTCAAAGCAAATCAAATAATTGACAGAGACCTAGCCTTGTTCTAGATAAGCAAATCAAATAATTGACAGAGATCGTTGAGTTTTCATCCTCCTATAATTTTTTTATAGCAATTTGACATCGTTTATTTGATTATTTCACCCATTCTTTAGGTTTTTAATTAGACCACAACAAGTATGCATTTTGAAATGTATGCGTCAAAACTAAGATTTGTCACTTCCAGCAGACTCGTTCCGCTAATATATATATAATTTGACGTACACATCGTCAAAACAAGATTGTTAACCTTACAATTAACAAACTTGTCTCAGTTTGCGTGTCGTAGGTCCCATTGTATGAATTTGAGATGTAAATATGATATCCTAGACTTAAGTCAGTAATAAGAATTTTAGTTGGATAAATATTGTTTAAATTGACTAAGCTTTACCTAATATTGTTAGGTAAGTAACCTAACCGAGATAACTTACTAAGTAGGAAGCTCGTCTAAATAGTAACCTTGTTTCATCTTGTATGTCTGAATCTTGTACGTGTTGGATACTTGTGCCTCAATGATATGATTGTGGATTGTTAGCAAGGATAGCCTAATCGAGTTGGACATTGTATTTCTATTTGAAGGATCAAACAAGTATAGTACTTAAACGAATCTAGCTACAGTTTTTCAAATATAATGCTTGTGATTCATGAGTAGCTAGTGTTATCATGCTTACATTTTACACACACGTGTTTGAGTAATTGTAGTATTGGTATCTTCACATGCTTTCATAACATTCATCATGCATATCTTGTACCTAATGTTTAGCATTTTTTTATGTTACTTGTGATTATCTAGTGAGTACGAGTATGGGAAATGGTAGTAGGCACATAAATAAAGCCAAAAGAATCAACGTTCACATGTGAGAAAATTTAAAAGATAAGGGAAAAGTTCTCCAAAATGGCAGACCTAGTGCTTCAAGGCTAATTCCCTGTGAGAAGCCTATATCAGGCACTTGTTGTAGCTGTGATTATTGACAGTTAAACAAGACAGCTCCAGTATAGATAGACAAAATGGTCCTCTGGAGCCAACAGACCCATTCAAATCCAATATGGGTAAAAATATGTCCAAAGTAGCTAGCTCTGTTGAAAAAAGAGAGTAAGCAGCCTAAAGTGGCCAAGTTTGCCAAATGGAAGTATAAATGGCCTAATAAGCCTAAATGGCTCGAACAACTTTTAAGGTCCAACCTCTCTACAGACCTAGTTGCACGCAGGATTAGTTGGGTGCTAAGGACCAACCCCTCTGCAATCTCAGTCTCATTGAAGGCCCAATACCTCCGTAAAGCTAGTCTCACCGATGGTTCAGTCCCTCCGTAGGACCCAGTTCCATAGAGCTAGTAACACTATACCCCTTGAAAACTCTATAAATAACCTAGGGGACTGAATAGAGAGGGAGGCATAGAGAGGAGGCAGAGAAGAGATTTATAAGAATTCAGCAACTTGAGAGATAATTCTTCTTGCTTCTTGCTATCTTTCAATTTTTCCTCGAGAAAGTTCGATAAGCAAAGTATGAGAAGATCGAATCTTGTTTTTGGATCGTCAACAAGACAAATTGGTCGAGAGTGGACTAGAATTACACTGTCACACTTTCCCAAATCTGCTCGTAGAAAAGTTCATTATAAATTCTCTTAAGTGAGTGTTTTTTCTTGTACTTTTGTTAGGTTTTAATACAAGTTTTCTGCCAAACTCTTTTTAAAAAACAAAATGACGACTCTAATAGGCAATTCCTTATCCTATAATGAGAAGACAATGTCACAATCTGATAGCATGACCCTTGGGTCTATAGCTAATACATTGGTCATCAAGGGTACCTACAGAAATTCAAAGAAATTATCTCTCAGGGCATGATGAGCACTATCTTTGTAACAATTTAAGCACATGAAAGCACTATTGTTAATGTTGGAGTCTTGAAAGATATATGAGATCATTTCCCTCATTCAAAAGGATGACTTGAACAAAGTGGAGGTTATTTGGCCATACCCGATGGAACGGATGCAGTTCCCTATACTATAAAGTTCAATCCATCGACATTGCACGACAAAAGCTCACCAGGTAGAACAAGCCAGGGAGTAGCCCTACTTCCTTTGACCGGTTAAGAAGTCTCCTTATAATATAATCTATCCTTTTTAGGTTTACGAGGATGCAACTAAGGTCACCATGGGCCAATACTTGATACAAAACAAAAAGGAGGAGAGTCTTGTGAAGATTATATAGAAAGATTATGCAACCTCACTTTCTATATCCTCTTGGCATGACCTTACACATGTTGCTACGAACACGTAGGCATAATCCCCTCGATAAGGTGGAAGCACACATGGGCCGTCTGCTAAGGGCCGACTTCTGGCAGGAGTTGGTCGTACAAACTGACATGCATAGAGGAAAAGTTAGGTGAAACAGTTGATTCATTTAACTCAAAAAATGATAAGGGCATAATCATAATCCAACACTACCTCCCTAATCAAGATGAAAGGACACTGTAGAAGGATGAAAAAAGTACAAACATATCAAAAGCGCAGGTGGCGTTCTCACTACACGTGGCTTCACAAAAGCGCAGGTACCCCAAAAGTGGAGACAGACAACTAAAGTCACATAGACGAACAAAAGTGGTGCATAAACAGTTCTTTATTAAAATCATATGTCTATAAAAGAGCTATTACAGACTCTTTATGATTACATATAAAGGACTAAAACACCTAATAGAAGTCTACAAGGGATTAATCTTCAGCAGGCGTGCAGCCTCCAAGACGCGCAACACTTCCTCAGCAGAGCGAGCCACTTCCTAAAGCAGCTATTGGCCCGAACAAGAACACAGTCCACAGCACAGGGTGTGCCACCGCCATTGAGTAGGGCAGAGCACAACCTGTGGCTCTTTGGATTGGCAATCAATCCAAATCCGAAAGCTTGGATCTCGAAGACCTCCAAGATGTTGTTCAGGTTCGAAACCATTATGCCAAATGCTCAAGTGCATCTCGAAACTCAGTAGCAGTTCTTTGGCAAGAATCACAGCTTCATAGAACGAAGGGATCCACAACCAACAATCGACTTGTGCAAGGCCAATGGTCGTTCGAAGCTAAGTCAGGATCGAGCATGACGGTGGGAATATTAAGTGACAGAAGATACAACCCTTCAGAAAAGCTTTCCTTTATATAGGATGAGTGTGGTCCAACCCACATGCCACATGGTCGTCGGTCAAAGACTCCCAAATTAATTGGATGAACCTAAGACTCAGCACGACGAGTCTCATTTAATAGGTTCATTCGACTGAATCATAGGCCACAGACTTCTTGAATTCCCCAATTGACGACGGTAATTAAAGAAGAGGATGACCGACTCATCCATCAAAAGAGCAGTCATTAATTGCTCTTATGACTTCGACAGAAACTAGCTTCTTTGACTCAGAAGCACAGCTAGTTCATTCTTTCCACTGTGCCATCGTTTCAACCCAGAAGCGCAACGCCCTCCATCCCATCCAAAGTGCAGCCCGTTCAAAGGATCCTTCATTTGATACTTTGTTGTCCAAAGCACAAGTCCACTCGTCATCCTCAAGCACAGTGACTTCACCGCCTTAAAGCACAGTAACTTCGTCGCCCCAAGCACAAGTCCACTCGTTACTCTAAAAGCGTATTGACTCTGTTGCCCAAAGCACAAGTCCACTCGCCGCCCTAAAAGTCCAGTGAATCCGTTGCCTGAAGCACTTGTCCACTCGTCGCTCTAAAAGTGCAGTGACTCCGTTGCCCAAAGCACAAGTCCACTCGCCGCCCTGAAAGCGCAGTAACTTCATTGCCTGAAGCACTTGTCCACTCATTGCTCTAAAAGCGCAGTGACTCCGTCGCTTGAAGCATAGTCTTCTCATTGCCTAAAAGTACAGTGACTTCGTCGCCTGAAGCACAGTCTACTTATCGCCTAGAAGCGCAGTGACCTCAAAGCCTTGCCAAAAGTGCATCTCGTATAGAAGCGCAAGTCTTACGGGGTGACGTGGTTCCACAAGGCCAGACGGGTGTTTATGTCTTTTTCAGATTGGTTTGTTTAAAAACCACCGCTCTTAAGATATGACAGAGTTTAATTTTGTTGCTAAGAGCAATATCCTATCGATTTGTTTAAACTACAGATAAGGAATAATTTATTCTTATAGACGAATGCCATATCCAATCGGTTTGTTTAAACCAGTGGCCCCCCTAAGATAAGACAAAACCCAACTTCAGGGATAGGGACAGAATCTACTCAGGTTCATCTGAGCAACAATAAACACACGTCATATGTCGTTTATTCGATCATGTTGATAATTCTCCCAAGATCTTAATAAAGGAGAATTTCTAGCGTCCGCCACGTGTCAGCTCAGCAACATCCCTCATCGTACAACTTCGAGATTCTCTCATATCTCTACGTGCAGCATTCCTATATAATTCTTATGCACATCGTATACGTGCTTCCCTATAAATAGAAGGAGTTTTCCTTCGATAAAGGGGCTTCGAAATCTTCACAACTTTGGGATCTTCTAGATTGGCAATCCTAGAGTTCCAATCACAAGCACCAGAAAGCCAGAACAAGTTCAATTCGTCGTCAGATAATCAACGGAGTAAAGGAGCTGCTGCAGTGCTCGATATCTACTGCCACACTTTTCCAGAAAACTTTGTACTTAGATCTCCTGTTTAGGAATCGATTATACTCTTTTTACATTTAATATACAAAGTTTGTATAACCTTTTGTCATGGCAAACAAGATGGCAATTCTGTTAGGGACTTCCTTCTCCTCCAACAAGAAGGTAGTGATGCAATCTGACGACAACTTGTGGGATCTTCTCAGAAGACGTTGGTCGTACGTTTCGACCAACAAGCTTTTGAAGACCTCCTTTTTGAGGAAAAGTTGAGTCCTTCAAAGCGGTTCGCAAAACCAAAGAAGACTCGACGCACCTGGGTGCTGAAGGCGGCTGCAACGAGCAGCACGACAGAGGAGACTGCGCTCCAGAACCCCCTGATCGACAAAGCCTCGAAGAAGATTTTAGCTGCTATTGACAGGCCGCCTCGCTCAGTTCCCACTTCGATAAAATGTAGCGAGGAGTACGGCTCCCCCTACGGCAGGTCTGACAAGGAACAACGTCGGAAGAAGCACATCGTGGTCCACCCACAGACGGAGGAGGCTGCACAGGCGAGAACTTCTGTCTTCGACAGAATTGCTTACCCGTCGAGTAAGGCTATGTTGGATTCTGAACGTTACGCACCTTCTAGGGTAACGCAAAGAGATCCAAGGCAGCACATGTCTTACACAGCCAAAGTGCTATGCCAACTACTCTGTTGGACTCTGAATACTATGCATCTTCTAGGGTAGTAGAAAGAAATCCAAGGCAGCACACGCTTCACGCGATCAAAGTGCTATGCCGACGGCAGACCAAAGGCCTGCGTTCACAGTCACGCATGCAGCCAATGAAAGCTGTACAAACTGGTCCAAGTGCTTCGATGCCTCGACCGATGAAACCCTGCTGTCACTTGAGCACTCATGCGCACGATTCAAGCTAGGGGTACTTACTATCGAGATAGACTCGTGCGAATAGTATTCCTGTAAGCATGGAAGGATTCTACCTCATCAGCAACTCTCTAATCAGGACCTAAGCGTGTCTCATGCACAGGAACTAAGAAGGGAGAAGCTATCTCCACATCCTCACTCCTGCGCACAGCTTCCCTGTGCACACGAAAGGAATGCAGTAGAGACTTCAACAACTCCCCACAAGCGTAAAGCAAGGAGGGGTCTGCGGCACAAGGCATGTCTAAACCAAGGCACAACTACACCCAGATCACCATCAACTACTGTTGCCAAACAGCCATGTCGCCGCCAAGAGGCGGTCCCTCTTCCAAAGACTGCGACCGATGGCATCTAATGAAGAAGAAGATGAACTCCGTATTGCTTCATGCAACGCGGCATGGGGTTCTCCATCTCTCAAGAAGCTTTCCAAGAACCCTCCCGTTTCGGCTAACAAACCCAAGAACCGGCCGGGGGTAGCAAGACGACAGTACCCAGTACGGGTGTATTCCAAGGCACACGTGCCAAATCTAGATCCTTGGCGCAAGGAGATGACGTTATGGATGCAACATTAGCTAGGGGTGGCCAACCCTTCACCATCATGACAATCCCGTCTTCCAATCCAATGAAGGACTGAATGACACAGATACCTCCGCAGGCATAGGTAGCCAAAAATCTGGGGGTAGCAACTACAATGAGTCTGAAGATGATTGCAATCTGCCGGTTTATCCTCAAGACGACGGGACTCAGGCGTCTGAGCTAGAGAGCAAAAGATCCACCATCCCTTCTACCCATCCATACATGATGTCCATGTTCATGGCCGAAGGCGACAACGTGGACAGCAGCGAAGGATCCAGTCAGTAGAAACGTATAGAAGCCCTTGAGATGGGCCTAAATACGTTAAACGATACTATGAAGACCTTGGCTTCTGTCATCTTGGAGATCAAGGAGAAATTGACACCCACTGTCTCTACTCCAGCAAACCAAGACCAAGGGACTAACGGTGGGTCAATGCACCTCACATCCTGAGCAAGCAGCGCCCTCATCATCTACTCCATTAACAATAGGACCTGTAATGTCGAGTGAAGTACAACAGGCCCTCAAAGAGTTGTACGCTCGCCACGATGCCAGAGAAAAACGAAAATCACTCCAAAAGATGGGGATTCGGCAACCATATCCAGAGAAAGGCGAGAATTACTCCTAAATACAATTTGCAGACTCTTACGCCGTTCGATACGAAGGAGTCTCCCTATCGATACTTGAGGTACTTTGCCTCAGTAATAAGGCATCTACCAAAAGACAACGCTCTCCTTACCAAAATATTCATAGGAGCACTACAGGGGGTCGCCTACGAATGGTTTTGTAGCCTCCCGGACAACTGCATTTCGTTGTTCGAAGACTTGAAGCGCCTATTCCTCAATCGATTCTATGAAGGGGGAATGGACATGAAAATGTCGACTAACATGGGCATTATCCAGAAGGACCTGTATACGCATACATTGAGCGCTTTCGACAAGCCGCTCTGAGATTACCCCTCGTATACCAGAGCCCATGCTTATGGACTCCTGCCACAAAAACATGCTTCCCGCAATCAAATTGTGGTACAGTGCTCCTTGTATAGAGTGGATGTCCTTCATTACAGAGACAGACGTGGCAGAAAGGAAAGCTCGAGACGCACAACTATTGGGACTGAGTTTTCCATCGCTCAAAAACAAAGGAAGGCGCTCATCTAGCAACAATCCCGCTCCCAATGATGGTATAGGGAAACAAGCCATGACCGTCAACATCTCCAAGGGTTCAGTAACAATGAACCCTAAGCCGGCCGAAGCGCAGAGGCTGAAAGTGACCTACTTCTTCAACGATGAAGACACACTAGAACTCTTCGATATCCTGACGAAGGGTGGCAAGCTTCTGCTCCCGCCTCCTGAGCGTCCCGATGAAGTAGAAAAGATGGACAATCCAAAATACTGCCACTACCACCAGTATGTTTACCATTCGACACGTGACTGCTACGTGTTGAAAAGACAGATCCAATGCCTCATCGACGCCAAGGTCATTTCGCTCGGCTACGAGAAAAAGACTGTTACTGCCAACATGGTCACTCTCCAGTTCAAAAGTTTTTCGAGAACAGAGGCTTAAGACAGCGTAGTCCCCATTCCGAGAGCAACAATAGAAGTAGTCAATCTTCCACCGGCCCGTGACAACGCTCAAGGCCTCATCCCATTTACAACACCATGAGGCAAAGTAATGTGGATCCATCCTGATCTCTCCCCAGACATGATGGTGCCTGCAGTACACTCTGTCAAGGAAAAGAATGTCAAAACATACCATATGCTTTCTATTGGCTGATGACACTCTGGTTACCACTCGTTCGACTCACCAGCGAGAAGAAAATCAAGCTCCGAAAGAGGAAACACATCCCCTGTTGCGGCTACCGCCCCCGATACATCGGAAGCTGGCCCATCTAAAGCCCCTGTCGCAGACAAGCAAAGGCAGAAGGAGGTTTGCTTTGACAAACTTCTGAAAAAAGACTCGACAGTAGGACCGATCAAACCCTACAACTTCGACATATTGGTACAGCTTGCCAATACTCCGGCTCGATTGTCACTCTTCGAGCTCCTCCATCTCTCCAAAGAGACTCGAGACGCCCTCAGCGAAGCTTTGCAGTACGCTGCCCAGGTGAAACCGCCCAAGGAAGACCCTGCTGCATGCCTACGTTGTCACAGTATGGTCGAGGTGATTCCTAACATCACCTTCACCCAGCAGGACATGTTATTGAAGAACAATCGACACAATAGGCCCATGTACTATACAGGGTATGTTGGTGCCATTAAGACCGATTGCATCCACATCGACCATAGATCTTCTCTTAGCATCATCCCTCGGAGTTTACTCCAAGCTTTGGGGATCCCAATACATCGACTAACTGCATCAAACACTACAATCAGCGGCTTCAACGCTGGAAAAAGTGAACCCCTGGGCAAGATTCGCCTAAAATGCCAAATAGGTGATCTCCAGACTAACGTAACTTGCTACGTCATTGACTTCGATATAAACGACAATATGTTGCTTGGACGACTATGGATTCATGAGTACATGATCGTGCCCTCCACTCTCCATTAATGCATGAAGTATGTGCCCAGTGACGGGACCATCAAAATCGAGTTCGCTAACATCGACCCATTCAGAGGACTCGAAGCATACTGTACAGATGCTGAGCTATACAAGTCAATATCTGAGCCATATTTGAGTTAGTATCAGTTGAGGGCAGGAGAGGGGTTCATATCAGAGATTTGTGTATATGTTTGTGTGTGTGTTTAGTGTTCACATGTGTAAGTGAATGTGTGAGTTAACTAGAGAGTATCAGAGGTTAGGATATTAGTTAGCATCATGATTAGGATATCCTAGTGTATCCTATGAGTTAGTGTTATAAATTTGTTTTGTGAGTTTTAGCATGTGAATTAGGATAATTGATGCGTCAGTTAAGATTTGGGGGTAAATGAGAATCTCAGTTATAAAGATGTAAGTTTTAGTTGTAATGAGTTAGAATAGAGTGCAGTAATAGCATTGCACTGCCTTGCTTTTGCAACAGACCACAGCAGCAGCAGCAAGGTCTGCAGTGGTTGTGCAGGGCTTTGGCTTGCTTGGATTTAAGCTGCTTGCTTGAATTGTAGATGAATGCATCAGCAGTAGTATACAGAGCATGCAGTAGCAATTGAGCAAGCAGCAGTAGGGAATCCTTTCTCCCTGTTTGCTTGTTTATAGGCCATTTGGCCAATGCCATGTTTGGGTGTGTGGTGAGTGGTAGAGTAAATAGAGTGTGTTTGAGTGTCACCTTGTGAGTATCAATAAGATACTCTTGTAGAGAGTTTAGGTCATTGGTAGAGTGATAATTAGGATAATTAGAGAGTGTGTGTGTGTGTGTGTGTGTGTGTGTGTGTGTGTGTGTGTGTGTTAAAGTATATGGAAGGAATGCTAGGAATGGAGGTTAGTTCAGTGTTTGGTTGGCCTTGGCTCTGCCACAGAGCAGTAGCAGCAGGACAGGGCCACATGGCCGTCTAGTGAGATTGGATTTTGGGAGAATACCTTCTAAGTGACGCAGGTATAAGGTATATGAGATCACCCATATCTAAGGTGAAATAAATGTCTAAGTATAGGGTATTGGCTATTAGCCTAAGGATAATTGATTACCTAATAGTTTAGGTATAGATGATTATCTAATAGCCTTAGTATAGGTTTTTACCTATCTAGATGGGTACTTTAACCTATCAATTGGGATTTGGTGGATATTGCCTATAGCTAAGGTTTATGAGACTTCAATATCTAAGGTGAGATATTACCTATAAGTTTTAGACTATAGGATATGTATTATATATATATTATATATATATATATATATATATATAATATATATAGAAGTAATGTTTAGGCTATAGATTATATATGGTGATATAGGTAGATTATGACTTGAAATTAGGATAGCCTAACCTAGATAACTAGGGCTTGACCTGGATGACTTGGGTTGACCAGGGTTGACCAGTTGACCAAAAGTCAACTGTGAGTCAACATTTGACCTAGTTTGACCTATTGCATATCTCGCACTAGAAACCATGTCTAACACTGTTAAACCTCATTTAGCATATGTATATTATATCTATAGGTCTTATGACTCCACTTTGAGCCTCGATTCACATTCATTGCTCTGGACGACCGGCGAATAATTCTCTGATAGTTTTCATTGCTTTGATATTTACTATATCTGTTTAGTTGTAGTCTTTACTTGATTCTCGACACGAGGATACCGAATAGTATACGTTGGATCCGTCATGAGATGTTATCCTGGTTTATGGTATATTGGTATATGTTGTGACTTATTTCTTGTACTGTATAGACACCGATTTAGAAGTGGGTGGCCCCTTACTCTTTGATTCCCGTGTCATGACGTGTCATGGTTGGATCTATTATACTATTCGGAGATTGGGGAGTTATTAAAGGTTATGTGATCAATACCCCTTCTATAACCTTGTGCATAGCTTACCCTCACCACACGTAGGGTGTAGCCTGACCTGATACTACTTGAGTAATAGCTTTCTATTTTGGCCGGCTTGATCTCCAGGTTTACCTGTGCTTGTTCTTATGCATAGCCGGTCAAATAGAACGGCTTGATCTGGACCCAAGCCGATCACATGCTCTAATATCTCAAGGCACCGTTATTACACTGTACATAGATTTACCTGTACTACTTTATATTCCAGTTTTACCTTATATCTCACACCATGACATGATATTTAGTCTATCTTGTACTGTTTACTTCCAGTCTTGATATTCTTTCTTGTATTCTATTATAACTATTTCTTATAATATTTGTCAATTCATTGGAACTGCTATTGGCGTTTGTACTTCGCTCCAATCCTGACTGGATAACCAATATTTTTCAAATGATTTAGATGATTGTCCGACCTATATGAGCAGGGGGTATACGAGGGGTGCACACAGAAGTCTGAGGAGGATCCTGCTCATGAGCGAGTACCCTAGATATAATTTAGAGATTTAGTATTCATATTGTATCGAATTGTTCCAATGTGAGTTGAGACTTATTTTTATATTCAGGAGGATTTTTATTGTGTTGGATATCTAAACTTATGTGCTGTGATAACTTTACTATTTATTCGGTTATCTTCCTTTTATCTATTTCCATATCATGCTCTATCTTCCTTCAGACTTGTGATTGAGATATATAGTTGATGTGTCATATTTCCTCCGTACGGAGATAACAGGTTATGTTCATATTGCTAGTTGATAGATATTGTAAACGACCTATACGACGTTTACCGTCGATACTGCGGCGGTAGGCTGGACGTACCCATGTCCTCATGCCCCTAAATAGGGTGCGGGTCGTGAGACGTTTTTGTGGTGGCCCATGCAGGTCAGAGTCGCAACTAGTACGATTTCGTAGTGGTGCTCGACTTAGAGTGCTGCTACTAGCCTTCTATTAGGATATAGTTTATAGGCTATATAGGGAGTTACTCAATCACAGTTAAGACTTCTCTAGAAGATTCCTGGGGCGACCCTTGAGAATCTCATTATAAACTATCTCGAAATTCCATTCCACTTGTCTCTTTACTCTTCCTTTGACCGTTGTTGAATTTGATTCTTGGTGTTCATTGTTGACTTAATTTTCTATCAAGATAAATCTTATGGACTAAGTTGCCTCAGTTATGGAATCTAAAGTTTACCGCAGCCATATTAGCTGGCATGGCGAAGACATAGAGTCGATTTTGGATGTATTTCTCGGGTTGTGAGAATTAAGTTTTCACAGCCAAGCATGCGGCAATGCAAAAATTTTACATACCATGATTCTAGAGGTATGTACCTTAGTTGAGGACCCTATGGTTTATCGTAGCTGTACTTACTAGCGTGGCGAGGATTCTGGGTAATATGATTCTGGATAGACGTATATGGTTATCAGATTGTAGGATAGATACCCTAGTATAATGGAGTGAAGTATCAACGTGGACATTTCTGGAGTATCATGAGTAGGGGTTCAACTTGGCCACCTGTGGCGCAACATCATGCCCCGCACCATCCGAGGGAGATTTTCCAACGGGGCAGGGCTTTTGCACTGACGTCGAGGAGGCCGATGCTACAAGTGATGGGTTAGCAGGTTTATCTTCATGTTCTTGTTGCGTCTTTTCCGTCATGCTGTATGTTTCAATAACACCTCTTAGACTATAATTTTGTGTGATAGATAGTATAGTGACCCAGATTGAGACCGTAAAATCACGACCAGTAGGACCATGATTGTGCATATTATTTAAATAGATTCTTGGACCATGATTGACGGGGGTTTGACCTAGAGAAGAATGCGACCAACTTAAATTTCGAGGACGAAATTTTCTAAGGGAAAAGATTTGTCACTACCACTTTTCTAGAACAAGGGTATTTTTGTCATTTCACAATTGGTGTATTTTTCTTTTAATATGTTGGTTGTATTTATTAGTAGGCTAGCTTATCATTAGTCATGGTAGACCCCATTTAGATTGACTTGACCAACTAGTTGATAAATTAGACTCTAGTCATGACCAAGTTGGATACAAGCCTTAATATTAGATCCAAACCACTTAGCCCACTTAAGGACCTACCTAATACTAAGTGTAATGAAGAGATTAGTACTTGTCTAATGCCTATATAAACCCCATAAACCCCCAAATGGCAGCCTCCATCCCCTTAGGGTTTCCACCCATTTCTTCATTCCAAACTCTTCTAAATTTTCTTCTCTTTCTTCCCTTTGTTGTGCAAAAGCTTGGAAAAACTCAAGAAGGCTTGGTGGAGGCTCTAGCAAGGTTTGGGAGCTCCTTCTTCATCCATCTTTCTCAAATTCGTGGAGCTTGGTGTAGGCTTCATTCTACATAGGTATAACCCTCTCTACATTTCCATGGTCAAATTTCATGCATTCATATATGAGACCCCTCCATCACTAATAGGAAGTAATTAAGGTCCTAATGAGCACTATTGTAATGGTTACAAAGAGTTTAGTGTCCATTAGAGGGAGACTACAAGTATTGCCCACCAAGTGTTTGTTGAATTGTCTAAGTGGCCCTTCAAGTATTGTTTTTCTTCAGTTTGCTCATGTTTAGCTTGGTTGTTCATAATATGTGATTGCCAAGTTTTGTAACTATCTATATATGTAATATATAGGTGGATATATATTTCTTCATGTACGAATAGGGGGAGGATGTATGAAGGTGTATGTTAGATAGGAAGGGAGTGGACTGTAGATTTCTAAAACAACAGTAGCATGGATTAAGAGTTAGAGTGTCTAGTGTCTCATATGCTAGCAGTAGATAGGTGATAGCCAAGAGCCTTCAGTTATGTGACAGTAGGCTAGAGGAGATATGATGCTCGGGCAAGCATGGTATTGAATGATACCTATGTGAATAGGCTAGGGATAAGGGGAGAGGCCTATGTGTCTGATAGACTGCAACAAGGATGTACTATCAGGAAATGCTAGGTGGTATCAATAAGTTTTAGGGGTGAATATGCACTGACACTGGACATGCTGGTTGTAGGTTCCATTGCAAAGTTGAACTTGTTTACATAAAAACTTTTGGCCAGGATACCTTATAAAATTGGTAATAGATTATTTGACACAAGTCATGTAGGAGTAAGTAATAGGGGGTCCATATGCTCAGATGAGGTTCCTACAGTAGAACAGAGAAGCCCTGCAATCGAGTGCAGGCCAGAGATGGCTTGTGCAGTGATGCACAGGTTAGGGGTTCAGTTGGACCAAGTTTTGGTTAGCCAATTTAGGCCATAGGACAGCCATCAACAGGAATTGAACCTGTGTTAGTGAAGGTTTAGCAATGTATCAGGAATGTAGGTATCCGTGAATGTGATTTCTATGTATTTCTCATCTAGTGTGTGTGTATATATATTATATAATATATATAATATATATATACACTGGATAAAATATATAATATAATATATATATATAATATATATATATATATATATATGTATGTATGTATGTTATGGATATGTGTGGTTTGTTTTAGCCTACGGGAAGGGTTCATCCAGGTATCAGAACTGAGTAGAGGTTCAGTGTGCATGTGTGGATAGTGTTAGGTTAGTGAGTTAGTGAGGGTTTGGAAGAGCCTTGCTGTTTGCAAAAAAAAGTGTAGAACTTTATTGATACAAACTTTGTAAAGATTACAAGAATTCTGGGAAAGGTACAACTTTAGGAATCCAATCTAGAAGACGATTGCTTTATCCCTTGGACGATGTGAACTGTGAAGACGATAGCCTCTATAGTTGAAGACAACTCTGGAAATTGAAGGCAAAAGCCTCGGAAGAATGCCAGCACTTTGGCAAGAACTCCTGGACTCTCTGATAATTCTGAACTTTATGTCTGATCCCCCTGAATGGAGACTTGAAACTCTATTTATAGAGTTCTGGAAATAACTAACTTTTAGTTATTCTGGAATGCGCATGATGGATTGCGCATGAATTGGATTGCGCAACAGTGGAACGCGCAGGCAGTTGTTGGATCGTGGTTCAACTGTCTTAGACACATGGCATCTTTTGATTGAAATGCGCTTCATCGTGCATAGACAGTTGCCACATAATGAGAAATTGATGACATGAATGCCACGTGTACTTTATCAGTTATATTGCACAACCTGAGTTGCGCTGGCTTCGGATTACGCAGGCATGGACTGCGCAGGAATGGATTGCACTTGCATGGATTACGCATCAGACTGGCTGGCCGATTGCGCTGCCAGCTGTCCTCGAGCGCCGTGCTGCACGATTAAACAAACAGTCGTCTCATTCTTCGTGCTGTCAGCTGTCAGAAAATTTGATTATGTCAGGTAATGATGATGATTGCCACGTCAGCCTGCGCGCTTGAGAGTGTGCGCAGTCTAGTATCCGCAATCTGTATGCTGCGCAATCTAATGTCTGCGCAGTTCTTTTGAAAGATGCATTTCTCAATCTTTATGACTTTGTTGATGTGTGCAACTTGATTTTCTAGGACCTACAAGACCCCCTTCAAAGTTTTCGAAAGTTGAACTTATTCAAAATTTTGAAATACTTTGAATTTTTGAATTTCAATCAAGTTGCGCATGTGCTGAGCTGTCTGCGCAATCGGATGGATCAGTCCGACTTTTTTGGCACAATCTGAGGCAGCCGTTACTCTTTGAAAAACTATAAATAGTTCTCTTCGATATTCATTTCATTCTTTACTTTGCTTTCAAGAGAGAAAAATCCCTGAGCTCAGCCGACTTCAGCTTTCTTCCCCGTCGAACTCCATGGCGCCAAAGAGATCCGCCGCCGACAAGGGCAAGGCCCCCGTCGAGCCTTCGGTAAGGGTTGCACGACGTCCTTCTCGCCACGAGGCTGCACATCCCGCGTTGCTAGGTAGATGACTCAGTCGAAAACCCTTTTTAGGATTTTTCGTCTTCATTGATTTTTTTAGAATCCAACTCTTTTTAGAGTTGTGATCATACTGCGCCACCCCTTTTTAGGGTTCTGGTTTGCACAAAACAGTTTATTCTTCATTTTTATGAAGAATAACTTCTTGCACAATCGGTTGAACTGCGCTGGCAAAAGTCAGCACAATTTGCTGATTGTGCAAGATTATCAGCGCAATCTGATGGCTGCGCAGTCTGATGGTTGCGTAATCTAATGGCTGCGCAGTCGGATGGTAGCATCCTTGATTTTTTCTTGTGCTGAATTTTTTGTTTTCTTTGTTTGATGCAGTAAATACCAGAGAAGATCCGGGGTATGAGAAATTTGTAGGAACTCTTTCAGAATCGGAATACAAAGAGGACCTGTCTCATGTGCACTATCCACAGTATGATCTGCCAGCTTCCTGCCAAGCTATCTTGGTAAACCAAGATAATGAAACCTTGTTATGTCTGATGAATGGGCAACCTTTGGAGTCGACAGATGCCACGACTCACAAGAAGCCCCTATTTCTGTTTGGCGAAGCTTTTGAGAAGACTCTCAGTCGAGGCCACGGATGGAAGAACGAGTTTTCCAGAAAGACAAGACAATCTTGATAACAGATGTTTCCCGCTGTCTCCCCTTATCTCGATATGCTCATGCAAGCTATCCGAGGAAAATGGAATGGAATCTCACACCTTTTCAGGATGCCCGTCCAGAAAAGATTTATGTGAAGAAGGGGCCTAATAAGAAGGACATGTTCTACAGTTCTTCAGAACGATACAGTGTCTTGCTCAGAGGTTTAAATCCCGGTTGTATTCCACCGGAGAATTCTTCTTTGTTATTGCCCGTGAGAACTCCAATATTCGCGAATGAGTTCGTGAAGGTCGAAGGGAAGTATCCAGAACAAGACCTCAGATTAACTGGACTGGTGAACCCAGACTTTAAGAGATGGAATTGTATCGCAAACTGGATTTTGACTAAGTTTGAAGACAAACTTCAGCAGATTAACTTGTATCAAGCAGTGCATGCCACTGTTTACGGTTTTGCCCCCAACTCGCATCTATTCCTGGCTCTAGCAGAGAGATATAACTACAGGACAGGGACTTTTATGACTCCCTGCGGAGAGATCGGGTTTGTCCTTCACGAGATGTAGTACATCTCTTACCTACCGATGGGGGATGCCCCGTATGAGGAATTTGTCCCAACTAATGATGAGTTGGACAAACTTCGAAAAGAGAACACAGACATGGTAGCAGTCTTCGAAGAACTGCTGTGTCATTATAAAATCTGCTCTCTGTTTTATCAAAGTGGTACATCTGGTACCTGTTATTCATCCAAATGGTTGCCTTATCTATTCCTCAACCATATTAAAGAAAAGAATACCAAGGAACATGATAACTGCTATCCCGACTTCTTCAAGGCACTGAGCAGCACTGAGGTGGTGAAGTTGATGGAGGAAAGTGGGGACTTGGATGTCAAGATCAAGGACGAACATCAATGTCCTCCTCTAAAGAAATGAGACCTTCTCGAGAGTTAATGCTGGTGGGATATCGATTTATGTCAAAAGAAGCCCAATTAGCAGGATTTCTGACGTATTGGCTTCGTCGATTCGTCGTCCCCGAATTAAGTGCCGTCGACCGCTTCCATCGCGGTGTTCTTTTTGTTGCAGTTCGATTAGTCTTCGGCTATAAGATGGATCTCTTATCAGCGATGACTTGTAGATTGAACGCCAGTCTCCGCCTGTACGTCGATTTGATGTTGAAGGCTAAAGGCGAGAAAGAATTTCCTCGGCTAGAATTGTCGTATACTTATCTTTCGGGTGGTTGCTTCTTCACCATCCTACTTTGATGGACCCCAACATGGGACCAGTCGGAGGCAGCTTTTTGCGGAGATACTCCCAAGGTAAGTGGAAGTACACTTCCTTGAGAGATTGTAGATATGCTTTGAACCTCGGCAAAGGGTGGAACTTATATTGCACTCGTCCTCCCCCCGGATATGAACAGATGTCGATCAACATGATTGACTCAAAGACGCAACCTTTGAGTCGTACAGCTTTTAATTGGTTGAAGATAATTCGACCATCCCATTTAGTATATCGGTTTGAAGAAGAATGCTACTTAGAGCCATATCTTTCTAGCCGGTTTGCTCGGCAGTTTGGGTACGACCAATTCCACGTAGGTAATGCTGTCACATGCCTACAAGGAAAAGGTTTTTTGATAGATGGAGCCCGAGCTTGGGCTTACTACAATGCTCGAGATACGAAAGCCACGTTTTTGATGCCGGTGAATAGTAGTCATGGTCCTCGTATGCTATTCACATATTTGGTGTTTTACACATCATCGAATACTTTTGCTGAAAACTTTAATCTTGCGGATAGCTTCGCGTCTGCAACAAGATTGAAGAAGGGAGGAGTCATAATGTCACTTCCAGGAAATGATGAGGTGCACGAGCCAGTGGATGCACCCTTAGAGGTTTCGAGGGACGTTATGTTCCCTGAAGAGATTAACGCGCCACTGCGTGTTTCTTTAAAGGTTGCTAAATCTCTGGCTAAGAAGAGAAGGATAGAGGAGCCTTCTGTCCCTGCTGCAAAGAAGAAACTGATCTTAGATCATTCTTCTGAAAAGATTACGACCAGATCTCAATCTCGACAACTGGCCGAGACAATCCAGCAGGAAGGTGCTGCCACCCCGACCTCCGTTCAATGACAAGTCGAGACAGAAAACGTAGAGAGTCCTGAGAGACCTCTACACAGAAGGAAAATATTGGTCCGCAGAAGACAATTAACAGACTCTCCTCCCAGACAAATCCTGTCTTCGGTAGTGGCAGACGCTGCAGCGGGAATCACCATGTCATCTTCTACTCCCGTTCCTGAGTTTGGGCATGGAACTCCCAGTCCAGAGCGGAGAGAAGAGATCGAGCAGGGGGAAGGGCTGAACCAAAGAAATGAGGCCGAAGAGCCCAGAGATAATATCGTGGAGGAAGAGCATGATGCGGCACGATCTCCTTCACCTGCTGCGGAGACGACTCACCTTCCTCTTACACCAAGGACACTCCGAGAGGAGGATCGTGAAGTGATTGCAGCTTTAGAAGATTGCGGCTTCGGCCCGCTGGAGGGCTACATCGATCAAAATGCTGCAACTACCAGTGGGAATGCACCGGAGGAAGATAAAGATGAGGAGAGCTCCTCATCTGAAGATATTGATGAAGATATACAAGATCCCGAAAGGGATGATAAAGAGCCTACGTCTCTTAATGTTGCCGATGATACCTTAAATCCTAAAAGGATGTTGAGGTAGAGGCATCTCCAGAGAAAGCAGCAGATGCAGAAGCAGCCCCGGAGGAAACTCCCGCCATTGATCGTCAAGGTATAAAATGAATTTAGAAATCTTCTTTTTATAAATCAATAACTGACGTCTTTATTTGTATCCCATACAGAAATTAAGTCTTCTCCAGCACCTTCCACGTGCACGGACATAGTACCTGTAACGACGGTAATTGCTAGTAGCAGTCATCGCTTATCCTGTGGTTCCGAAGCAGGAAGTTCAGGCAGTAATGCCTGAGGCTACTTCTGCTCAGCTAGATTCTGTCCCTGCAGATGACAAGCTCATTGCTGGATCCAACCATAGTGAGACCGTTTTCACTTTTGATTCTCTTTATCATAGCAAATGACAGGCAAAATAATCAATCTTTACTTTTGCAGAGGAACAACCAGGAGGAGCAACTAGCTCCACATTAGTTCTCTTGTTCAAAGAACCTACTGTTCAAATACGAGAATTTGAACATCCTGCTGCCTCGTCATCAACCGGAATAGCCGCGACTCCAGGTGCTCTGGCGATTAATCAGCATGTCATCCAATCATTCACAAAATGCTTCTTCGAGTCCTTGGGGCCTCTGGTCAATAGAATGATGGACAAAGAAGACACTAATTTTTATGGTTAGAGGTCCGACCTCTTTCTTGGTGAAGGCCATCCGGGAGCAAGGTGATGAGGCTCATGCCACTTTCCTTGACCATATATTGAATGAGCTGGAAATCTCCATAAAGAACTATAAAGAGCTTAACAAAGGGGAAGTGGAACCTTTAGTGCAGACAGAGTTTGAATAAATGGCTCAGGCAGCTGACATTGAAAGAGTGAATCTCCAGAACCTCTTAGATGCTTATACTACTAAATCTGCTGAATATAATTCCAAGTTGGAATCGGTGATCTCAACTGCTGAGAGGAGAGAGAGAAGGATTGCCGAGCTGAGAGCAGAGATTGCTCATCTCGAAGAAGAACTAGAAAATGAAGTTACAGAGCATCAGACTTCAGTCCAACAAATTGATGCTCTAACTCAGGAAAGAAATGAGTACGCAGTTGCTCATGATGCGGAAATCACTCGTCGAATGGTGACCATGCCCGTTTTAATGAAGAATCCGGGATGGAAGAGGCCAGGAGGAGAGTGATGGCATCTCGTGAAGAACGGTTGCAAATTCTGAAGCAATAAATTGCTAATCTGATAATGCCTCCGTCTCAGTAGAAAGAACATTTTGTATCTTATATCTTTTGTAGCACATGTGTTTGTAATGTCTCATATTTTGATTAATAAAAGATATTTTGTTGTGGCTCTATCATTTATTGCATATCTTGTTCAGATATAAATAATAGAGATAGAAAATATATTCATAGGTACAGGACATGATACATTTCTGAATTTTGTAGGAAAATAATTATATTCATTATATCTGCTCAGAGGTAATATGGACGTGGCAGAATATATTAGTCGAATATTATTATTTCAATTGATAACTTAATCGAAAACGACAAGTTGCTGATGTGGATGATGAACGATAACGAATCGTCAAAAAGGTATGAACGAAATGAATCATCAAGATAAACGGGTAAACCATCGAATGGTGGAATGAACGGACAAACCGTCAAATGGTAATGAATGAACGGATGAACCGTCAAATGATGATTAATGAACGGGCGAACCGTCAGGTAATAATGAATGAACGGGCGAACCGTCGGGTAATAAGGAATGAACGGGTGAACCGTCGAATGAATCGAATGAACGGATGAACCGTCGGATGAATGTGTCGCTTCGTTATTTGGAGAATCTCTGCCTATAAATAGAACAGAAATCTGGCAGAAAGGAGCACTTCCACCTTTCCAACATAAAAATGTCGTTTGGAGATGCATCTAAGAAGGCTGAACTCGCTCCAAAGATTGAAGAGGGCGTTGAAGAACGTCCGGCCGAACTGGTTCAGCCAAAGCAGGCAGAGGCAGGCGAAGGTTCGTCTGCACCCAAACCACCGCGATATTCTGGACTTCCTGCTTGAACCAGGAAAGACTGAAGAAGAAGATGCCATGAGGATGGCTGCTTGCAAGTTCCTCGTGGGTTCCAGCAAGGAGGTTTCGGCTCTTTTGCTGATCGTGTCTTTGAGAAGGACGACAGTGGTCTACGTCCCAATGTCGAGAAGGATGATAGTGATCTCCCTTAATATCATGTACTATCATTCATGATGAAATAAAATTTGAATTTATTTATGAACTTGAACTTGTCTGATGATTTTCAAGCATTTACATTTATACATAGTACTTTTTAAGGAATTTGCCATTGATAGGCATCATAGCAACTCGACCGTCTAACTCTGAGAGTTGATAGGCTCCATTTGAGAAGACTTTGCTTACAACATAGGGCCCTTCCCACTTTGCGTCGAATTTGCCTTTTCTATGAGTCATTGTCATAGGACGTCTGACCGTTAGAACAAGTTCTCCTTGTTGGAAGGCTCTAACTTTAACTTTACGGTTGAAAGTCTTCGAGATGTGAGCTTGGTATAACTCAATGTGCTGTTGAGCCATTAGCCGCTTCTCGTCAAATGCCTCTAATTCTTGAAGTCGAAGAAGATCGTTGTTCTCTGTAGTGAGTTCATTAGCAATGGCAATCCTTAAAGAAGGAATTTGAAGTTCTAGAGGAAGAACAGCTTCACAACCGTATACCAAGAGAAAGGTGTAAAGCCTGTAGGGTTGCGGATCGTAGTTCGGTAGGCCCAAAGACATTCACCAAGCTTCTCGCTCCAGTTCTGTTTTAGTGGATACAAACTTCTTGAGGAGCTTGATAATAGTTTTGTTGAAGGCTTCAGCTAATCCATTAGCCAGGATTGTAAGCTGTAGAAGCAATATTGTCAATTCGGTGATCATCGCAGAATCTGGTAAACTTCTGGCTGATGAGAGGTCCATTGTCGTGGATGATTCTTCGAGGTACACCAAATCGATAGATGACATGGTGTTTGACGAAGTTAATGACACTGCTGGTCTTGACTTCAGCCAGAGGTATAGCTTCAGTCCATTTGGAGAAGTAATCGGTTATTGCTAGTATGAACCGATGTCCTCTAGAAGAAGGAGGATTAATGGGACCTATGACATCCATGCCCTAAGCTTCGAAAGGCCAGGAAGCAGCAGTCGGATGAAGAAATTCCGACGGTTGATGAATGAAATCTGCATGGATTTGACAAGCACGATATTTTCTTGCATATTCAATGGCATCTGATACCATAGAGGGCCAATAGTAACCCATTCATCGGATGCGATCCTGTAGCTTAGGACCGGGTTGATGTGCTCCACAGAAACCGTCGTGAGCTTCACGCAACACTTGTTTTGCTTCATCACCAGCAAGACAGCGTAGAAGAAGACCGTCATAAGTTCGTCGATAAAGAGTCTTGGTGGTTTGATTGTAGTAGAATCGGAGAGATCGTCGTCGAATACTCGTAGCCTCCTTAGGATCTTCGGGGAGTATGTCATGAACAATGAAGTCGATGAAAGGAGTTCTCCAATCTTCGTCGATAACGTTGCCTTTAACAAAATTGTTGAACTCAATATTACGATTGTTTTCAATGCAGAACAATTCTCGATTAGAAATAACCACCACCTGCTGTCTTTTGATAGGGATTGCTAGGACAGCTGCAAGGTTGGCTAAGGCATCTGCTTCGGTATTGCAAGCTCGACGGACGTAGTCAATGAAGAAAGCTTTGAATGATGTAGCCATGTTGATGCTTCATGATAAGGACCAGATCTTGATGGCGGACTTCATAAGTTCCTCTAACCTGGTTGACAACCAGCTTAGAGTCACCGTAAACTTTGAGATATTCGATGTCCAATTGCTTGGCTAATTGAAGACCGATGAGTAGAGCATTGTACTCTGCTATATTATTGGAGCAGGGTTCATCTAGAGAGTAAGCTCTTTGAATGGTCGATCCGTCTGGAGAAACGAGGACAACTCCAACTCCTGCTACAATGGCACCATTTGGTCCGATTCTGGATGCACCATCGAAGAATAAACGCCAAGTTGGAAGTTTTCAGAGATCATATTGACTTCCAATGTCTCGTCTGGAATTTCATCGTAAAGCTTGGATGTTTCTGCCACGGGATGAGCCGCCAAAAAATCTGCAAGTGCTTGGCCTTTGACAGACTTTTGAGGAACATACACCATGTCATATTGGGCTAGCAAAATGGCCCATGTAGCCAGCCGAGAATTGAGTGTACTGGGCTTTTTCATGAGTACCCGAAGAGGATTAACTCGGGATATGACATGAATAGTTTGGCCAATGATGTAATGCCTCGTCTTTTGAACAGCGAACATAAGAGCTAGGCATTCTTTTTCGACCGGACTATAACGGTGTTCAGCACCAATCATAGTATGACTGAGATAGTAGATAGACTGTTCATACCCTCTTTGTTCTTTTGGGCAAGTAGAGCACCCAATGAATGGTCCATAGCACGGACGTACATTAAGAATGGAATGCCTGAATTGGTGGCACCAAGACTGGTAGGTTCATGAGATATCGTTTGATATCGTCGAATACTTGTTGACATTCTTCGGTCCAAATGAAAGATACACCCTTCTTTATCAGTTGAGTGAATGGTCTGCAGCATCCAGACAAGTTCGAAATGAATCTCCTGATGTACGCAAGTCGACCTTGGAATCCTCGTAGCTATTTTAGGTTGTGGAGGACGCATCTCTTGAATGGCTTTAATCTTCTCGGGATCCACGTGTATACCCTTAGAGGTAATGACGAAGCCGAGAAACTTACCACTAGAGACACCCAAGAATGACTTGGTGGGATTCATCTTGAGTTGATGTTGGCGCATGAGATTGAAGATAGTTCTCAAATCTTGGATGTGATCTTCTTTCAGACGACTTTTGATGGCGATATCGTCAACATAGCATTCGACTATTTTGCGAAGATGATCTCTGAAGATGTACTCATAGCCCGTTGGTAAGTTGCACCAGCGTTCTTGAGACCAAATGGCATCACCGTGTAACAGTAGACTCTACGAGGAGTGCGAAAAGAGGTATGTTTTTCATCTTCGGGATTCATCCGAATTTGATTGTACCCGGAGAATCCATCCATGAAAGATATTCGCTCGAACCCACAGGTATTCGATCATGACGTCCGTAATAGGGGAAGAAATTCATCTTTTGGGCATGCTTCATTAAGATCCCGAAAGTCGATGCAGACTCGGACTTTGCCGGTTTTCTTCAGGACTGGAACGACATTGGCTACCCAATCGGGATGTGTGCTTCTCGAATAAAGCCACAAGCGATGAGCTTCTTGACTTCATCATCGATTGCGTCCATCATTTCCGGTTTGAATTGCCTTGTGCTGTTTGACTGGTTTTGCATTGGACAAAATGTTCAGTTTGTGAGTAGCAACTTTGGGATCAAGACCTGGCATGTCTTCGTAACTCCAGGCAAAGACATCAATGTATTCTTTATAAGAAGAATCAACTCTTGCTTATCTGCTTCTGGAAGATTCTTGCTGATAATATTGGACGAGGTGACCCGTTTTCTCCTACATCAATTGAACTAATTGATCTTCGGTAGAGGTTCTCTTTGTTCGAATCGGAGTACCCACTGATTGTCCATCTGTTGAGCCCAAGGATCTGTTTCAGGATTTTTTCAACATCCTCATCATAGCCTTCTGGAAGTTCAGCAGACCATATTAGAAGATACAATCACGCGATGGACTTCACCAATACTGGTGTCAGAATCCCATGATCTGGAATCAGAAGAGTTAGAGCGTTCTTCGCTATCAGAGTCAGAAACTGCTGGGGATAACATTGGAGGAGAAGCATATCCGAGACCTCTTTTGGTCTTGCTGTAATACATATCCGACTTTCCTTTTGGGACAGTCGTACGGATAGGAGTTCGTCTACCCTTGCCGTAATTGAGGCCATTTTTAAAGTCATAACCCATCTTACGGATGATGTCTTTTGATTGTTGACTGTAACGACGGAGTTGGAGATGTCCTGTATCGTTAAGTTTGCTGTCATCCGTATAGCTGAATTGTTGTTCCGGTCCTTTACTAAAAAGTATTGGACTTTCACTTTCTTTCGAGCAGGAACAATACGGTAAGAATCATCTGGATCTTCAAATGAACTTCTGTTTGAAGAGATTGTACAACTCCCATTGTGAATGATTTGAAGCTATCTAACATATCCAAATAGCATTTAGTATGATAAATAATCAGTATACTGGAAAGTAGATGCTTTTTCATTGATCTGTACATTTGTATTTACAGCAGGACCTTTAGCCTTAGCAGGCTTGGTCAGATTGATTACAAGAGGGGAGAAGAAGAACGTGGAGGAGGCTTGTTACGACGGAGGTCGATAACAAGTGGCTCAGAGGAGGTGAGCTCCTTTTTTCCTTGTTATGAGTTAAATCAACAACAGTGGCTCAGAAAGAAGTGAGCTGCTTTTTGTCCTTGTTACGACGTAAGTCGATAACAAGTGGCTCAGAAGAGGTGAGCTCCCTTTTATCTGATCGCCATCAACCTTTCTTCTGAATTGGCAAGTGAATAGCCAGTGGTTTAGAAGACTGAGGATGAGAAACACGCCCTTTGACAGGTATGATGAGAGTGTCATTGGTACTGCTTCTTGGTCTTCTTCAGTATCCATGGCCAATACCACTTTCATAAATTCTTCCTTGTACATACGAGCGTCGTTGCAGTATGCTTCGACACCCTTGAAAGGATAAAGGTCTGCAACTTCCTTGTGAACTTCTCCTTTGTCATCGACATATTTAAAGCATTGATGAAGAGTTGATGGAACAACATTGTTCATGGAGGAAGGGTCTTCCCAGAAGAGCGTTGTAAGAACAACCATGATTATCGATGATATAGAAGGTCACCTTTGTGCGAAGATTGCCTATTTGGAGTTTTAGGCGAATCTTACCCAAAGGTTCACTCCTTCCTTGGTTGAATCCCAAGATAGTGGTGATTGTGCTTGAAAGACTATGCACTGGTATCTTCAATGCGTCCAGCATTCTTTGGCATGATGCTGAGAGCAGACCCTGGATCTATCAGGATACGATCGACTTTCATCGAATCGACATACCCTGTATAGAGAGGACGATCATGTCTATTATCTTCCAGCAGCATATCATCCTGAGTGAAAGTGATGTTTGGAATCAACTCTAATACGCTGTGACAATGACGACAAGAGACCGGTTCTGCTTCCGGCTTTTTGAGAAGAGTTAGGCAAGTTTCAGCCTGCATCAGGGCTTCACTTAGAGTTTCTCGAGTCTCTTTGGAAAGGCGCAAGAGCTCGAAGATTGATAGCCTAGCCGGTGTATTGGCTAGTTGAGCCAATATATCAAAGTTGTACGGCTTTTCAAGTCCTGTAGGAGATGATTTCTTCAGGGTTTGTCAAAGCGGACTTGTTGCTTGCCTTTGTCAGCAACCACCGGCTTGGGAGGAATAGGTACTACAACTGGTGAGGATGTGAAGGAATCTCTTCAGAGGAAGTAGATTGTACTGGAGCAGGTTCAGAAGAAGAGGCGGGATTCTCTTGAGTTTCAGGATATCCTTCAAGTAGGCTTTCCCTGATCTGGTGCCTAGCAGAATTTCTTCGTCCAATATGGGTCAAAACACCATGTTGCAAGTCTTTGTCTTGCTTTTGGAGCGGTCTTTCTCTTAAAAGAGAGAAACTTCGAACTCTGAAGTAAGATCTGGATGGATCCACATAATTTCGCCATTCAGAGACAAGGGACAAGACCTTCACTTGGTGGAGGCGGGATTCTCAATCTCAAGAGCTTTGGGAATAGGAATGACACCGTGCGTACCATCTGCGGAGGGAAGTCACCAAACTGGACTAAACCATATTTGCAGTAACATCTTCTCGTCTTGCTGCAGAGTACGACACCAGCATTGACAAGCTCTTGAATTTTGCCCTTGAGCACATAGCATGCTCGAGTAGGGTGTCCAATAAACCTGTGGTAGACACAATATTTAGGATGATCTGTCTTACCGACTTCATCAGGTTTCTTTGGGTCTGGGAGCTGAATCTTGTTGCTTTTGAGTAAGCAATCAAAGATGCTTGCAGTGTCATTCTCATCGAAGGAATATTCTACTTTCGGACGAGGCCCCTTGGTGGAGGTGCAGAAGGAGTAAGAGGATGTAGGCGGAGCCACGTTGACAGCCAAGATTTTTATTCTTGTTCAGATTGATGTTCAAATTTCTTTTGCTTTGCGATTGTTCTGGCGGTTGCCACCACCTATATCTGGTGTTCATCCCGGTCGGGGTTAGACATTTGTACCCCAATTGCTTGAACTTCTCGCACTCACTTCAGCAGCTTTGGCATTGACAATGAATGAGGGCCAATCTTAGAACTGAGTAGATCCTGTCCACATACTGATGATAGGCAAAAGATTTGCCTTACAAGTATCAATAGTGACAGCAGCTGGAGTTTCGGGAGGCATCTTCAAGGCTTCACGGCGGAACCGTTCGATGAAACTCTCAGCAGTTTTATTTGTTTCTGTTTGATTTTGTTGAGAGCCGACATAGTCATGTCGTTGAATCCTTCATAGAACCGTTCCAGGAAGATTTGCTTGAGACCTGAGAAGGAAGTGATACAACCATCGGGCAAACTTCTGTACCAGTCGTATGCTACGCCGGCTAAACAACCGACGAACACTCTAGTAAGAAGAGCGTCATTTGGCTGGAGTTGAACGGTCATTACCTCAAAATAATTGATGAACTGGCTAGGAGAAGTACTGCCACCAAACAAATAAATCGTTGGGATCTTGTACTTTGGCGGGAACGGGACTTCCTTCCATTCAACTGGATAGGGCTGCTTGATCCCCAATCTTTGCAAGTTGTCTTTCTCTTTGAAGGCTTCGAACTGGGTTCGTAAGAGTTTGACAACTTCATTGGTCTTTAGATGACGAAGAAGGAGCATGTTGAGTCAGAGTAGTAGGAGGAGGAACAATATTGTAAGTACTACCCCCAGCCCCTGACTGACTAGGTGTAGTTTGAACTTGTACTTGTATAGGAGGCATTTGAGGAGACACTACCCCCAGCCCAGCATTGACAGGTACCGATGATGCTATGATTTCAGGACTAGCAGTAGGTACAGTCGATGGTGTGGCATGTTGTGCCACTATGATAGAATGCATAGTAGCAACCATTTCAGCCATGGTTTTTAGCTTGTCTTCTAGTGCAGCGATTCGTTGTTCCTGATTTGCAGAAGTTGAAGCATCTGGATCTTTATTGACAACATAAGCTGTCACTTCTTTTGGTACAGTGGAAGACACTGTCTGTTCAGAGCTTTCGCTGTATGTATCATAGTCGGAGAAAGAGTCGTCTCCTGTCTGAGAAGTAGGAAATAACCCGAAAAATCTTGAGGAAGATTCCTTTGACCGATTGTATCTCGGCTTCTGGATCGAGTATGTCGAAATACTCCTTCAGAAGATTCTTGGAGTAATTATAAATACCGCTGGCTTGGTCGACGAGGTTTGCCGTGCTTGGAGCACTTTCTACCCCCAGTGTCTCGGGAAGTCATGTTGACAGAAGCGTACAAGACTTCGTCTTCCTCTGATACTACTTCAGAGTTTACAAAAGTCAAACGATCGAAGACGATCATTTTGTTGTTTGACAACAACATTGGATGATGACTTTGTGATTGCAATGATGATCAGATGGTTGAACTGGAGGTGTTGAGACGTTGTCCTACTTTTGCCTGAGATGTTCACGGAGATCGGGAACAACAGCAGGACGAGAAAAACTCTGAGGGATCTGTTCTTTGATAATGTTCGGAACATGATTCCGATTCTTCAACTGTTTAGTCCCTTGAGTGTACAAGGAAGTGCTCACTTCATTGGCATAAGTGTCGGGATATTTGACCCTGGAAGTTTGTCTTTGATGTTTGATCTTCGGCATTGGCTGTTTGCGTTTTGCCGAAATAGGCCAGTTGAGATAAGTCCTTAGATCTGCAAACTCACCCCCAGGGGTTTCTGTTTGAGACACCAGCAATTTTCCCTATTTTGAGCGGGTATCTTGAGAGTTGGGAGGTCTTGGAACTCTGCTACCGGAGTAGGCAGAATACCTTTTGATCAGTACAAGTTCTCTTGTCATGAGGGAAAGAAGAATCCTTATTTGAAAGAGTTCTAGTACTGATTGGTGCCGAGGCACGTTCAGATTAATCTTCTACAGTAAAACTGAAGAAGATTGAGAAAAGACCAAAGGGCCTTTTCCTTTGTTTTGTGAAGAAGGGTTAGCTAAAGAGCGTTTCCCTCTGTTATCTTCCAAGTCATACGACAAGGAAGTTTGAGAAAAGACCAACGGGCCTTTTCCTTTGTTTTGAGGAAGAAGAGGAATAGCCAAAGGACTACTCCCAGTGGATTGCACAGGAGCAACAGGTGCTTGAGAGGAGGAGCAGAGCTTTTTCCTTTGCTATGAGAAGAAGAGAGTTTAGCCAAAAGGATGTCACTCTTGGATTGCGCAGGCATGCTTTGCGCATGGGTTGATGGTACACTGGCTCTGGCCACAGAGACTGTGGTTTACGCATCAGGAGTTCTTGCCACAGAGTGCCTAGGATGGACTCTGGTTGCTGGAGTGTTGGTTTGTGCAGGAGATTGGCAGCCAACTGCGCCAGAGGCATAGGAGTCTTGCACTTAGCCAAGGCAGCATATGAAGTACTCTGTATACTGGCAACAGCAGATTGCGCAACATTAATTGAGACAGATTGTGCAGCAGGCTTGATGACAGAAGCTTTGGACTGCACAGCAGTCTGGCTGACAGACTGTGCAGGAGTCTTACTGGCAGCATCAATAGACTGCACAGCATCTTTGGGACCCACACTGGGTGCACTTTGCTTGTGGCAGAAGTGGTTGCAGTGCGAGGAGTGGTCTTGGAATTGATCATAGCCTCATAGGCTGTCTGGTTGATCTTCACAACCAGTGTCTTCTGCGTCTTTCCGATAGACGCTACGTCACATTGAGTTGTCACTTCCTCGTCGGAGGAGAAAGTCGACCCCAGCAGAGTCGCCATTTTGTTTGCAAAAACAAAAGTGTAGAACTTTATTGATACAAACTTTGTAAAGATTACAAGAATTCTGGGAAAGGTACAACTTTAGGAATCCAATCTAGAAGACGATTGCTTTATCCCTTGGACGATGTGAACTTTGAAGACGATAGCCTCTGAAGTTGAAGACAACTCTGGAAATTGAAGGCAAAAGCCTCGGAAGAATGCAGCAGCACTTTGGCAAGAACTCCTGGACTCTCTGATAATTCTGAACTTTTTGTCTGATCCCCCTGAATGGAGACTTGAAACTCTATTTATAGTTCTGGAAATAACTAACTTTTAGTTATTCTGGACTGCGCATGATAGATTGCGCATGAATTGGATTGCACAACAGTGGAACGCGCAGGCAGTTGTTGGATCGTGGTTCAACTGTCTTGGACACATGGCATATTTTGATTGAAATGCGCTTCATCATGCATAGACAGTTGCCACGTAATGAGCAATTGATGGCATGAATGCCACGTATACTTTATCAGTTATATTGCACAACCTGAGTTACGCTGGCATCGGATTGCGCAGGCATGGACTGCGCAGGAATGGATTGCGCCAGCATGGATTGCGCATCAGACTGGCTGGCCGATTGTGCTGCCAGCTGTCCTCGAGCGCCGTGCTGCACGATTAAACAAACAGTCACCTCGTTCTCTGTGCTGTCAGCTGTCAGAAAATTTGATTGTGTCAGGTAATGATGATGATTGCCATGTCAGCCTGCGCGCTTGAGAGTGTGCGCAGTCTAGTGTGCGTAATCTGTATGCTGCACAATCTGATGTCTGTGCAGTTCTTTTGAAAGATGCATTTCTCAATCTTCATGACTTTGTTGATGTGTGCAACTTGATTTTTTAGGACCTATCCTTTCAAGCTAGTGCAGGTCAGTGTTTATACTGCAAGGTGAGTTGGGGACCAATTTGGTTCCTGCAAATAGCAGGAAGGTATGGGAGGTTATGGGTTTTAGCCTTGAGCCAATTGGCCTAGCATTGGCTAAGCAGTGCAGGTTTGACCTGGCCATAGGCCATGGTCTGCTGTAGGCATTGGCCATATGGCCACTGCACAGGATAAGGGGAAGAGCAATAGGGCAAATGAGTTTAGATAGCAGGGCACATTGGCCACTGCTCGAAAGTTGGAGTGTCAATGTGAATGGGGGTGTCCTAATGTATCATTCCCTGAGTTCCAGTTCAGTCAGAGAGCCCCTTGCTATCATTACTGCGTTGGCAGAGCACCAGGGGATGTCCCTGCCTTGGTTTGGGTTGACCACTTGGCCATTGGCCCAAGTGTGAGGAAAGGGTGTCCTTTGACCCTATTTTCTGTGCTGGGTCTTGTAGTTTACCTCTGATTTTGGCACCTCAAGTCGTTGCAGTCTTTGTTACACGGACATGAAATGTTAAACTGAAGTATTAATCAAATGTGGTTTAGAGTTCTCTTTACAAACTCTTTAAGCAATTCATCATCCGTAGAGCACAGATATATGGTCATCAGATTATTGTAGGTTTTGTTAGCAGAGAGAGTAGTTACAGACATGATATTGAGTTTCAATTGGCAATCAGGTTTTGTATCGTGTTCATATCTTCTGGTAATTTACTGCATGTCTAGGTAACAGCTATTTTGAGTCATGTGGTGTCTCCATATATGATTGCTGTGTGTGTGAGTGAGGGAGTGACCAAGTGAAGACTAAATATACTGAAACAAGTATCAGAGTGTGTTAGAGTGGTCATGAGTGTCAAGAAGGTTT